>VXAB01006612.1:0-10925 GCA_013399175.1 Odontophorus gujanensis
TTATATTTTTATTATATTATTATATATTTAATATACAATATATAGGTGCAGCATTCGTGTTTGAGGAATATATTATATCTAATACTTAATTCCAGCTAAGTACCAGATAATCTTGACTTACATTGAGAACTTTGGGCTGCCTTGGATTTTTGAGACCTAGCATCTCTGACCTCCTGAAATATGCTGATGTAATTGAAAACAGTACTATACAAAGTCATTTCAGAGAACCTGATCTTCCCATTTGTGTGTGTATACCTACCTCTATTTTTGCAGGTGCTATTTACTATGTAGTATCAGGGTGCAGACACCTGAAGGCAGGTTCTGGTTTGTCTCAGCAGAAGGTCACTACAAGCAGAGCCTTGTCACAGCTGGCTTGCAAGAAGAAGGGCTTTTCTCAACAGTGTTGCTCTGGAGTCTTCAGGCTGCCATGGCTGATGGATTGCTCTTTGAGGCTCCCTCAGCATGGTCTCCATTCTGAAAAAAAAAACATCCAGCAAGGAGCTGCTTGGCTTTTGATTAGTGGTGATGACAGTATTTCAGGTTCCCGAATGACAGATTGTTGGTGATCTATTGACAGAGCAGACTGGGAGCGGTGATGTTTGTCAGGGAGCCAAAGATTCTCGGCACTATAAATTGCTTTTGCATTTTTTACTATGTCACAAAAGAGGGTGGGGACTGGGAGAGAGGCTGAAAGTCAGGATAGCTGTACTGTCAGCAAAATAAAAAGATGCTGATTCAATACTTTAACATAGGTAGTTGAGACAATCTGATTTTCTAATAAATATAAGAAATAGGGTAAGGGTGGCAAGAGATCTGTGTGGATGAGCGAAGAGCTCATGCATTAACTCAAAGGGAAGAGAAAGGTCCATGAAATATGGCAAAAGGGTCTGACCACTTGGGAAGAATATAGGAATGTTGGGCCTGCAGGGATGTGACGAGGAAGGCCAAAGTCAACCTGGAATTGGGTCTGGCGAAGGAGATAAAGGATAAAAAGAAAGGCTTTTTTTTAAGTATTTTGGCAGTAAAAGGAAGATGATGGAAAATGTGGGTCCCCTATTAAATGAAGGGGTGTTCTGGTAATGGGGGATGCAGAGAAAGCGGAGATACTAATACCTTCTTTGCTTCTGTGTTCACTGTGGGAACTCCCCCTCAGAACTCCTGGACCTTGGGGGCAAGTGAGAGAGGGTCTGGGGAATGGAAAGCTCCCCTTTGGTGAGAAAAGCGATGGTCTGAGAGCATCTAGGCAACATCAGTGTATGTAAATCCATGGGTCCTGATGGGATGCATCCATGTGTGCTGAGGAAGTTGGCAGAGGTGGCTGCTGAACCGCTCTCTATCATCTTTGAGAGATCTTGGAGAATGGGAGAGTTGCCTGAAGACTGGAGGATAGCCAGTGTCACTCTGATCTTCAAAAAGGGCAAGAACGATCCAGGTAACTACAGACCAGTCAGCCTCACCTCCATCCCTGGAAAGGTGATGCAACAGTTTGTTCTGGATGCCATTTCCAGGCAAATAGAAGAGAAGAGAGTTATCAGGATGGGTTCACCAGGAGAAGGTTGTGCTTGCCCTGCTTCTGTGATGTCATTACTGACTGCATGGATGGGGGATGAGCAGTGGATGTAGTCTACCTTGATTTCAGCAAAGCATTTTGACACTGTCTCCCACAGCATAGTGAGGTGGGTTGAGAACTGGCTGACTGGCAGAGCTCAGAGGGTTGTGATCAGTGGCACAGAGTCCAGTTGGAGGCCTGTACTTAGCAGTGTTCCTCATGGGTTGGTCCTGGGTCTTGTCCTGTTAAATATCTTCATCAGTGTCCTTGATGAGGGGATAGAGTCCTCAGCAAGTTTACTGATGGTGCAAAGCTGGGAGGAATGGCTGACACGCTGGAAGGCTGTGCTGCCATTCAGTGAAACCTGATCAGGCTGGATAGTTGGGCGGAGAGGAATCGGATGAGGTTTAGCAAGAGCAAGTGTAGAGGCTTGCACCTAGGGAGGAATAACCACATGCACTGGTATAGGTTGGGGGATGACCTACTGGAGGGGAGCTCTGAGGAGAGGGATCTGGGGGTCCTGGTGGATGACAGGCTGGCCGTGAGCAAGCAGTGTGCCCTGGTGGCCAGCAAGGCCAATCATATCCTGAGGTGCATTAAAAAGAGCATGGCCAGAAGGTCAGGGGAGGTGATTCTCACCCTCTACTCTGCCTTGATGAGACTACATTTATAATGCTGTGTCCAGTTCTGGACTGTCTATTTCAACAAAGACAGGGGTCTCCTAGAATGAGTTCAGTGGAGGGAGATGATCGGGGGCCTGGAGCATCTTTTATGTGAGGAAAGACGAGTATCCTCACTCTGTTCAGCCTAGGGAAAAGAAGTCTGAGAGGGGATCTCATAAATGTTTATAAATACCTAAAGGGAGGTAGGAGGCAAATGAATTAGTCAAGGCTCTTCTCAGTAGTGTGTAGGACAAGGGCTAATGGCCTAAAACTTGAACATAAGAAATTTTGTACTAACATGTGTAAGAACTTCTTTATGATAAGGGTGAAGAAGCACTGGAACACATTGCCCAGAAGGGTTGTGGAGTCTCCTTCTCTGGGGATACTCAAGACTATTCTGGTTGCCTGCAGTGTCTGAGAACAGACTCAGATGTGAATGATCCAAATTGTTTATTACGGGTTCTAACATCCCTTACATACATTCACAAGTTTTGTCTTTTAACTTTCCCACCTGTCTGTCAACAAAACATTCCACAAACACTCCTTAACTGTCTGTGCAGGCGCTTATCCAATGATAGTTGTGAGTTGTTTCTGGACATGAGCTCTTCCTCCAGTCAGGGTCATTATCAGGCAGCCATCACGGAGCTTACTTGACTGTTTTTCCTTTCTTCTGAGGTATCCTTGGTTCTCAGCCTTGCTTTATCATGCTGTTTATCTTTCTCCACAGCTTCTGCTCCAAATATGCTTTCTTGAATTCCCACATATGCTTACCTGTGTGACCTATTGTAGGGTTCCTGCTTTAGCAGGGTGTTGGACCCAGTGACCTCTTGAGGTCCCTTCCAACCCCGTGATCCTTCCACTCACAGAACAGATTCCGGATGCAAAAGGCTTGTTTACCTGATACTGTTGTGTGCTTATCAGTAATTACTTCCTAAAGTATTACTTCCTAAAATGTTGTAAAGACCTTTAAAACATGTGACTAAATTTATGAAAATGTGTTCTTGGAGGGAATTAAGCAATTATTTCACCCCCACAATTCATTTTAAAGTTTCCTTGTACAGCGTTCAGTTTCAGGTGCCTACAATAAGATAGCATGAGGTCTGACTGTGAAGGGTTTAATCACAGAGTTGTAGGGGTTGGAAGGGACATCTAGTCCAACTCCATTGCCAAAGAAGGCTCCCTAGCCCAGGTTGCACAGGTAGGTGTCCAAGTAGGTGTTGAACGTCTCCCGAGAAGGAGACTTCACAACCTCTCTGGGCAGCCTGTGCCAGTGCTCCGTCACCCTTACTGGATTCTTATAATATTTAAACATCCGTATTTATCATATTTTTAAAATAAATATTTAAATATGGTCTTTTTGTTTTTCCTTTTCGGCTTAATTACTAGAGAATATTGGCAGGCAGCCATAAAATGGTTCTGTTGTCACATGGGTTTATTCAGGTGTGTAATTTGTATTGTTGTGCAATATATTTTTTACTTCTCAAATGAGAATGAGTGGAGAGTGTGAAAAAGCTGGGTTGCCAAGATGGAATGGTACAAATGGGAAAAGTGAAGCTGTCCCTATAACTGAAGTCAGGGGGAGAATGGGAAGGAATAGTGATTTTGTCTTCAGGTTAAAGAGTATGGATCTATGTCAAACTGTTGATCCCCTTTTCTGAAATGCATTAGTCCTACGCTATGGGCTGTAAGGACCTAGGTGAATCCTTACTATAGACTCTTGAGCTATTTCTTTGGAGAAGCATGTGTTGATTCTTCCCTTGTGCATGTTCAAGGAGATTTTAGTATATTCTTCTGGGTTTGATTCTTTCATACTTGCCTACCTAACCAGCAAAACCAGCAAAAAAAGTTGTTAAACAGGTTAGGATGCTGTAACTCTGCAAAGAAGCTGCATTGTTGTTGACACTGAAAATAGGATTAATGAGTTTGTTTCACATTTTAATTATGTGATTTCATATTCTGATACGAAATAAGCTGTTGGACTTCAGGTTCAACTTTCTTCTGTTCATGTGAAGATAAGAATGTAAGCTTTGAATACTGAGAATATGTTTGAATACTGAACGCTGTTGCTGAATGCATATTAATGTGGGCTATTGCTTTTAGAATAAAGCTTCCAGAAAAAAATGAGAGAACTTGACCTTTGGATTTCCATCTTCTCACTAGGAAATATGGTAGCCATCTGAAACTCAGGCTACTAAGACTTTTTTGTCTGTATAGAACATTAATTTTGCCATTAATCGGGAGATGTTTTTAAAAACATCTCTGCTTCTTTGGTGGTTAGTTTAAATTTGGTTGATTTTGTTACCCTTTTCACAGTGTGTTGTGTGAAATTCACAGAGCAAGATCCTAGTTCTAAAAATTTTTAAGCTGGATCTTACTTTCTAGAAATCAGAGAAACCTGTGTCATATAACTAAAAAGTTAATACATAACTAAAATAAAAGTCTTTTTTTTTTTTTTTTTCTGAATCAGGATGTTTTCTGAATTGAAGTTTTTAGAAATCTTCATTAATATTGTCAGCTTGCACTCAAGTCAAGTAGCATGAAAAGGTTATAAGTAAGTTTTTAATAAGACTCAGCATCTGTTTTCATTATCTGAGTGAGAACCACAGACCTTTTTGTGGTTGCTGTCAGAGAATTAAGGTAGCTTTTGGATTTTATATGGGTGAAGTTGTTTAATTTTTTCTGAAGCAAAACTATTAGTTTTCCTACAGTGTAACAACTAAACAAGGTTAGAATGTTAACAATTTTGACACAACTAAGTTAAGTGGATGGAATAGGAGGTAGGCAAAAGAATAAAACCATATTTCATGACCTAGATCAAGGTGATGGAATATATGTAAAGGTAAAAATATGTACATAGAATTATAGTATGGGCTCTCAGTGACTGCTCCAATTCAGAAGGGAAATCAACCTCAGCAGTAATGGGTGGTACCTAAAGCATTTCACACTGCCTGTGTAATACATCAAGATCCTTACCTGTTGAAGTAGCATGAGTTGAGACTTTATTTTTTGTTTTGGATCAGAGAAAGTAGGCAATTTCAGTGCGATAAATCCTCTACTACCTCAATGGAATTTGACAATAGTGAAAATAATTTTAGTTTTCTATTCTTTTCCCTTCAGTGTGCAATTTACAGTAGTTTATGTGGTAGGGTTAGGGAGTTGTGATTTATTTTTCAATACCAGGTTCTAGATATAAGGTATATTTCTGAATCATAGCTATATATCTGCATTTCACAAGAACTGTCAGAGAGAAGAAAGCCAGCACAAAGCCTTGTATTCTATGCACATGAATCCCTTTATAGAGCTTCTTAAAAAAAAAAAAAAAAAAGTGGCTTAAACAATGCTTCTGATGTTTTAATCTTTTTTTCATATATATGTGGAGCAGAAAAGCAAAAAGGGACTTGTAATTTAAGGTCTGAGTATTTCTACGTCCAAAACTTTTGAGGTTTGAATATTACTATGTTTTTATTTTTCTAAGAATTTTTAGTAAAACTTAAATAAGACATTCAGATATTACCCGAAGCATAAGAAACATATAAAGCAGTATGGCCTTTCTCAACTTTTTATTTCTGAAGTTCTTTTTATTTCAGACTTCCTCTTTTGTGAGATTTTTTTTATGGTTGTCTTGAAACAGTCATTAATGGCTTAAATAGAATATTATGGAAGATCTCCTTGCCTTCTTTGTATTTTAAACATCTGTGATTTCGTGCTCTCTGATAGAGTGTGAGCTCTTTCACTTGTTCACAGATGTGTGTTATATATTAAGAGTTCCTCATACTGCTTAACAGAAGTAAGGTTTATAGCTGAAAAGCAACAGATATTGCTACGGGCCTGGGGCACCTTCCTTCAGATGTAGGCTAGCTTGTGGAAGAAACCCAAGAAAATTCCTTCAGTTATTGTGTTTGGAGCGCTTGTTTCAAACTTCTCTTTTCCTTAACTATTCTGATATGGAACCAAAGTTTTTAAAGTTTGAGTGGAAGTGTATTTACTCATCACTACTAATTCTGTTATGAAAGTGGACCTGAGATAAGTATAAGATACAAAAGGAGCTTAGAGCTAGTTGTGACTATCCCAACATTTCACACCTTGAGCTACTGTGAACTCAACACCTCTGAATTAATCCCAGACTTTTTATAATCCATAACAAACACAAAAACCTAAGTCAGAAATAAGATTCAGCAGTATCTTTGTACGCAGAGTAGCACGTGACCTATTCCTTTCCAGCATTCTTGAAAAATCATTCATTGATGGTTCCATATATAAAGAACATATGCAAGAATGGATGAAGTAACAGACTGCAATGCTAATTTGTCAATCATCTAAGCAATCAAACATGGTAGTGGCTTTTTACTTTGAACTGCATCATTGTTTTGACAGCTGAATTTAGAACACAACCCTGTTGAACTGGTGCTGTCCAAAACATTCTCACAGATGGTCCTGTGCTGAAAAGTTCAAAAACCCAGCTAATGCAACTGCTGAAGGGAAAACATGCATAAAGGCGTTGGAAACAGGTCAGGTACAAGCATGAAAACAGGATCTTGGTTTCTTATGTACTCTGTTTCCTAGAACATGCAGCTCTTTGAGAGTTGTTTCTTGTTATACTGCTATCCGTGCATGGATAGCATAAAACTTTTGCTTGACTTCATATGGACATTTTTACAAGTAGGTAATAGGTTTTATCTCATCCAAGACGCTTTTTATTTTGAAACAGAACATGTCATTAGTCAGCCCTCTGCACCCCTCCTTGAAAAAAAAAAAAAAAGAAAGCAGAGAAGAAAAAGGTTAACTGTATTACTGTACTGATGTTCTTTCATGAGACGTTAAAAAAAAACAAAAACAAAAACAAAACAGAACAATAACTTGTGCATAAAAGAATAATGAGGCTGTACAAGGCATCAGTGAATACTCTGATGCTAGTCCCTTATTGTAATGCTGCATTAATACAGAGTGTAAAAGGAATAGCATTAAACTTGTTTGTGAGCAAGAGTCTGTTGCTGTTGTTTCATCATGTATTGAGTAAGAATTGGAGAGACAGCTTCTAGCCAAGCCTTGCCTTGTTACCAGTATTAATTTCCTCCCAATTCTCCGAAAAGAAGCAAACAGTCTTGGTTACAGAAGGAAGATTAGGGCCAAACATTTGAGTTTCCCATAGACTTATGTTATTTTCCTCAAATAGAGGCCAAGCTGATGTAGAGATAATTAAAGATTCCTTTACTAAAATAGTTGGTGTAGGTAAGTCTCTCAGCTTTGTTACTTTTGCTTTTGCAAAGCATTAAATGCTATTCTAATGTTTTGTTTTAAAAATACTGTCAAGGCTTTAAAATGTCCTGGTAGCAGTCTTTTCTGAGGTAATTTTTTGTCGATAACCATTTTGTAAGGTAAGATAGTAGATAACCCTAAAGTTACTATGATCTAACTCAGTGGATCAGAAGGTAACCACAGACTTATTTTTCCCCTCCATTAGAGTATGCTACTCAGAAGAAGAAACTCAGGCCAGTATCAGCTTCAGTAAGGATCTGAGGAATATGCTTAAGCTGTGCCCCTGCAACAGTAACACATAGAAATAAAACGGAAAAATAACAGGAGTGGGAGGAGAAAAATATTTCAAGGTTAGCATAGTTACTAAAAGCAACTGTTTCTCCAACAAGAAACTGCATGTTTTTTTCTGAATCAGTGTCAGAATGTAATATAAAAAGAAAAAAAAAATGCAGTTGGTTTATTCGGTAGCAGCTGCCTTTATCATTTCAGATATTTAAAATGAAGTAAAATGTCTTGACAAGTATGGATTATGACTTTGTCAAGAACGTATAATGCTGCTTTTAATGTGGCCAGTAGATGACATTTTTCTGGAATAACCTAGATAATAATGTAATATACAATCAAAAATCTATTTCATGCAATATTCATTTTGAAAAATAAAACTCAGTAAACTTATTAATTCAATGAAAAAATGAGTTCTGACTTTGTAGCTGATGCTGCTTTGTTTTAAAAGAAAAATACCAAACAACAATAAAAACAAACAAAGCAATAAAAACAACAATACATTAAATTTTTTATTTTGTATTTAACAGCTCTGATCTATTGATATACTTGTGGTCAGCCTTGAAAGTATGGCCTTTGTAAAAGTTCTGAGTTTTAGAATATTTGCCCTTTTAGTGATTCTAAATAGCTCTATACTAATTGCATGCATTTAGGATGATTACTCCTCATGCTCTTACGTTTTATACATTTCTATTTTGTAGACTGCTCAAAGCATGTGTTTTTTTTTTTCCTATCCATTATTCCTCTAGTTTTTCAGGTTACAGTCTGCAAAGTGTGAGGTTAATAAACTGCATACATGACAAAAGGGTAATACAGTGTGAATGACAATATTTCCTAAAGATGTAATCTGAAAAGAAATTTCAGTTCAAAACTTTCAGTTTCTAGGAAATAAAATTGGCTTACTGGAAGGATATTGCAGAGTATGTTATCTCCTTAATTCATGGTAGAGATACTAATTACTTTAAGTTCTCAGAAGGTGGATGGACTTCAATTCTTTTTTATTCCTTTTTGCTTTCTGCAGCTGGGTACCCTTCCTTGACATCACTCAATCTCTTGTTCTCATAAGTTCCACTTCAGGATTCATTACCTGTATTTTCAGTTATAAACTTCCTTGTTTTTTATTCTTCCTTTTGCTGAGTTGGGCTTAGGCTGTTCTCAGTGACTGAGAACCTGAGCTCACTTATCATACCCGTAGCATGTAGAAATTCTTTGGCATTGCATTATTGGTCTGAGTCTATGAAGCTACCTCTGGAGGACTCTGGTAGGACTTTCAACAGAGTCTATGCTAGAAAAAAGTAAACACTGCAAGAATGTACTTGATCAAATGCTAATAAAACAGCTGGTTTGTGTTTCAGAATTAGCTTGTTGGTGACAGCGTATTTCTCCAGAAGGAGTCAGTATTTATGCATCTCATAGTTGTATCTGACCCTCACCTTCATTTAAATTTCTACTTTTGTACTAGTTGTAGGAGATTAAAGTCTCTTAACAGTTATCTTTGAAAGGTCGTGGAGATCAGAGGAGTTCCTGAGGACTTGAGGAAAACAAACATCACTCCTATCTCCAAGAAAAAGGCCAGAGGAAAGATCTGGAGAGCTACAGGCCAACCAGTCTCATGTCAGTCTCTGGGAAGGTTTTGGAGCAAATCTTTCTATAAATCATTTCCAAACATATGAAGGACAAAGAAGGTGATTGGAAGTAAGTCAGCGTTGGCTTGTGAAACAGATAACGTGTTTGACCAAACTGATACCCTTCCACAGTGAGAAGACTGGTGGACGAAAGGAAGGAATTGACTGTTATTAATCTCAGCTTTAGTATGGCTTTTGACAGTACCACATATCATCATAGCAGATGAGCTCTTGAAGTGTGGGTTGGATAAATAGATGTAACATGGACTGAATACTGGTTGGTCTCAGAGTTAGGATCAGCAATGTGAAATCCAGCAGGAGGCCAGCTGCTAATGATATGTGTTCCAGTTGATACTGGATACTGTGTTGCCTAAAATTGTTGTTAGTGATTGAGGCTGTGGGACATAGAGATACTATCAGCAAGTTTGCAGATGATACAGAATTGGAAGAAGTGACTTACATACCAGAGGACTGTGCTGCCATTCAGAGAGATGTTGACATGAGGGAGAGATGGGCTGACAGGAACATCATGAAGTTTAAGCAAAGGCAAAATGTCATGCTCTGCACCTGGTTGGGAGTAACATCTTGTACCACTACATGCTGGCTGCCACCTGGCTGGGAAACAGCTTTGGTAAAGAAGAGCAACAGCCTCCTGGTCTTTATTAGGAAAATAATCACCAGGATGTGAAGGGAGGTGATTCTTCCCTTCTACTTAGCTCTGGTAAGGCCACTTGTGGAGAGCTACTTCTATTGAATATTTAAATAATTTGTAAGTCTTCTTTGTCTTCTGGCAAAGCAAAAATCAGATTTTAGTGGACTATTACATCTGCTTAACTGTTACTTAATTTCAAATGAGGAACAGGGCTTTAAACTGAGAGCAGAAGCTGTTTGGGACAAGGGAAGGGGTATGGGTGTCCTGTGTGTGGTCCTGATGACATTTGATTTTAATGTAGCAGGTAATTCATTTCTCTAAAAACTTGAGTCCGTATGTGATCTTCAGATTCAACCCTGAATGTGTTAGTCATCTCAAGGATGTCAGTTGTTTACTGTGGCTTGTCCTGCAGGCAGGATAAATTTCTTTGCAGGCAGAATTAATGTTCTGATGCTACCTGAGAACTTGGATGTGGCAGTTGTAAAGGAACTCAAAGCTTTATACACCTGTGGTAGAGATGTCTGGGCAGCATCATTCAGCCTTACTTAAGACCAGCTTTTCTACGTTCAGTAATTAGTTTTCTGAAATTCAAAATTCTCAGTAGCTAGAGCTGGATCCCCAAGGAGACATCAGCAAGATGTTCCAAGAGTCTCATTACAGTTTTCTCTGAAGAAGATGCTCTATGATTTTATTAGTGATTGGTCTTCATTTGATTTCACCAGTCGCTGACAGGGCAGGCTGACTTGAATAAAATGATAGGTATGTCTTAGATTACTCTGGCAGTGGAACCAGAGAAGTACATTGCATGCTGACTTTTTTTCTGTTGCTGCTGGGATACCCTTGGCACTCTAATCCATGTGGTTTTAATTTGCTTTTCTAACTGTCATGGTTTTATGATT
>VXAB01006613.1:0-12148 GCA_013399175.1 Odontophorus gujanensis
GGGCGGCCGGGAGGAACGGACGGGCCCGGCTCGGGGTGCGGGGCCCGCGCTCGTTGGGTCTGAGAAGCGCCGGATCCGAGGGGAGCTCAGCGCGGCCTTCCCTGAGCGCAGCGCCCGGCACGGAGCGGCACGGCACGGAATGGCACGGAGCGGCACGGCATGGCACGGCACGGAGCGGCAGCGGCTGTGGGCTCGGGCTGCTGCCGGCAGCGGGGGGAAATGGCGTTACACTGAGAGGGGCGGATCCGGGTGAGGTGTTGGGGGAAATGCCCCACTCGTTGGGCGGGGATGCGCTGCCATGGGGTGCGCACAGCGGCTGTGCGAGCTCCCTCCGACCAAAGCCGTCCTGTGAACCAAGCTGGAAGGAACCTGGTGGGGCTCAGCGAGGCCGAGCCCGGAGCCCTGCACTGCAGGGGAACAACCGCAGCGTCGGTGCCGGCGGGGGCTGAGCGGCTCGAGGAGCAGTGCAGGGAGGGAGGTGGGAGCTGTGGTGGTCGGAGGTTGGCTGTGAGCTGTGACTCTGTGCTCTGCTGGCCGTGGGGACCCTGAGGTGCGTTGTGCAGAGCGGAGTGAGAGCGGTGATCCTCTGCTCTGCCCTGGGGAGGTCACGGCTGGAATACCATCTCCAGTTCTGGGCTCCTCGGGTCACATCATCCAAAGGGAGCGCAGCAGAGGGCTGCCAGGACGGCGGGGGCTGGAGCATCTCCTGATTGGAAAAGCTGAGGGACCTGGGGCTGTTCAGCCTGAGAAGAGAAGGCAGAGTGGGACCTTGGTGCTGTTGGATGTACCCTGAGTTGAGCAGTGTGAGCGTGGCCCCCTGCTGCCGCCCCACACACGGCCGTTTCACCTGGGTCGCTTCGTTAGATGTCTCATCGTTAGCACTGGCACGGCGTGATGCGGCGCTCACGTTCCTGTTTCGGGCAGGCAGATGTTGGCCTTCTTGCAGGAGGAGATATTTCTTTGCTTTCGGAGCAGGGCAGCTCTCAGCTGCGTATTGCACAATGTGCACACACGTGGGTTCTGCTCTCCTTGTTTTCGTTCCTTTGCAGGGCAGCGTGGCTCCTCAGGAAGTATTTGTAGCAGCAGAACCTGCTCCTGTGTCAGTGCTGTGGCTGCAGGCTGCGTCCGTGCCGCGCTCCCACGGAGGGTTTTGTTCTGCAGCAGGCAGAGTTCGCTGCTCTCTTTATCTCTGAGCGCTCTGAAATGAGAGCACGGGTTTGTTTTGTGCGTGGAGCCTTTGAGGGGAAGGGATGCGTGCTGTGGGGTGAGACCCAGGGCGAGTGGGAGTCGTGGTGAGCCTGCAGGGCGAGGGATGCAGGAGCTATGAATTATAGAGGAGCTGCTCTGGGGACGCCCTGAGCTCGGGTGTCTGCTGGGCAGGGGAGGTCCTGAGCAGCACTGCTGGTCCTCCCTGCTCGTTACCTCACTGCCACCAGGATCAGTGCGGATGGGGTGCAGTGCTGGAGTGCTGAGGCCGCGTTCTTTGTGATCTCAGTGAGGCCGAAGGATGTGCAGAGCCCCGAGAGAGGAAGAGCAACAAAAGGTCGGGAGTGCAACGCACGGGTCGGGGAAACCTCGTGGTGGAGGAGAGGAGGATGCCTTGGGGTTTGCAGTGCGGCCAAAGGAAGTGCTCCCACAGTGGGAAGAACAACGCTGGGAGCTCTGCTGGTCGTGTCAGGCGTTGCTTTTCTTCTGGGGAGGTGCAGGTGCTGGGTGGGGAGGGGAGGGCTTGGGGACACGGGGCTGACATGGGTGATGTTTGGGTTTGTGTGCTCCCGATGTGTGTTGGGGGAAAGGGTGGAACACGATGGGAGGGGCACGGAGCTGGAGGGAGCAGGAGGGAGGGGGATGTGTGACGGTGGGCAGCGGGGATTCTGCTCTGGGGCCGGAGTGGGGTCACCGTGGAGCTCTGTGCCCCACATCCCTGCAGGACGGTCCCTGTGTGGGGATGTGCTGTGGCACTGAGGGGGCAGTCCCTGCCGTTCCCTGGCTGCTTTGGGGCCGCGCTGAGGCCGGCTGGTTGTGCTGAGAGTTTGACCACTCAGAGCTGGAAGGTGCAAGCCCACGTGAGGCCGTGTGCCCCACGGTCCTGGCTGTGGCAGGTGGAAAGCTGTCAGCTCTGTGTTAGGGGTTGGTGAACCGCAGGGGCCCCACAACTACCAGGTGCTCCTTCCAAAAGCTGCCGATTTAAATTCCCATCCTCATCCTCATTGCTTTTGTTGTGTCCGCTGGAGAGGGTTTTCTCCTGAAGTGCTCAGGGCGTAATGGCTGTGTTTGCGTGCAGTGCGTGTGGGTGCAGCAGGAGCCCCAGGTGGGCCGCGTGTGCAGTGCCGCGTGTGCAGTGCTGCGTGAGGAGCACGTCCCGGGGAGCAGCAGCGAGGTTTGGTGGTGGCTGAGCACTGACTGCCACCAGCAGCTCGTGCCGCACCGCCTGCGGTTTGCAGCAGCCCTGAGGGTGTCCGGAGGGCTCCCGGTGTGAGCACAGTGTGGGGTGGAGCTGTGGGACATCCCTGGGCTCCAGGAGCAGCGCTGTGTGCGTCCGTTTGGCTTTGGGGCCGTTTGGGGGCTGAGCCTGGGATGTGCACACGGCTGCGTGTGTCCCGCAGGGAATCACAGAGCCCGGAGCTTTGGCTGCGTGCGGTGACACTGATGGGTTGCAGAGAGCTGATGGCAGCAGCTCGTGTCTCTGGTTGGCAGGCTGGGCCCTGCCCGGGCTCAGCACAGCACTCATCCTGCCTCCTCATGTCCGCTGTAAGGCTCTTGGGGTTTCCTTGTCCCTTTTGGCCTTTCTTTGTTGTGGTGCTGAGCTGTGGCTGCGGGGCTGTCCTTGTTGGCAGCGGAGCTGTGTGTGCTGCTCCAGGGCCTGGTGCTCAGCAGCACTGCTTTGGGATTGTGTCCCTGTGCCGTTGTTGGGGTTTGTTCTCCTCCGCAGAGCGCCGTGCTGTACCCGGGAGGTGTGGGTCGGGTGCTGGCTCTGTGTGCTCTGTGTGCTCTGTGCCTGCTGCTCTCGTCTGCTGGAGACACCGTGCACTCTCAGTGCAGTCGGGGTTTCATTCATGGCTAGGTTGAAACGCGATTTTTGTCTTCCTCTGATTCATTGTCTCGAGGCACAGTGGCACAAAATGGCTCCGTGCGGAGCAGAGCGGCAGATGGAGCTCTGGGGCTGCCCCAGGAGCGAGGTCCTGGAAGGGTGCAAATCCATACAGCACACCCCAGGCAGCAGCGATGGGGCCGCCGGCTGTGAGACGTGCTGGGTTTGCTACTGGGTTTCTCTGCGTTTGGGTTGGATGGGGTTCAGTCTTTCACATCGCTTCCAGGAGGGGACTCCTTTGTCTCGGTGGGCACGGCGTGCTCCGGGGCAGAACCGACCTGCGGGTGCTGAGCGGGCAGGGAACTTTGGGCAGCTCCTGCTGACCCGGCAGAGCCAGCTGCAGGCAGCAAGTTGTGCTGGGAGGTCGGAGGGGACGGAATCCAGCACTGCTTTGGTTTCACCGAGAGCGTTCGAAGTGCTCTGAGTGCTTTGCAGATGGCATTGGATGCGAGGGGCTGCGGGGAGGACGGCTCCCAGCTGGCGTTGGGTGCGAGCACCAAAAGCCCCCTCCTTGGCACCGGGTCCCCAGGGCGCTTTGCACTGTGCCTGGTGGGATCGCTGTCGGCCCTTCCTCGCGTTGGCCGCTGTGAGCGTTCCCTGCAGCAGAAGTTGGTGCTGACAGAAGGGAGCAGAGTGACGCCGTGCTGCTCAGCAGCAGGGCTGGGCTGCAGGTGGTGGGGTGTGAGGAACTGGGTGGCACTGGGAGTACTGGTGTGTGGCCGGCAGCCCTGGGTGGGATGCTGAGCGTGGCGCTGGGAGCCTTGTTGCTGGGGGAGCAGTGTGATCGTATCCCGTGGCCAAAAATGGTTGGCTGTGTTTGCAGTCTCAGGAATTTGAGGCTTCAGCGGAGGCCGCGGTGGAGATGGCTTTCCCGAAATGGCCGCTGGGGCTGCTGGCTGCTCCTGGCTGAGCTGCGGTGCTCAGCATCTCGGAGGGCAGAGGGCCACATTCCTGCTCCGTCCTGGCCCCCAGCTCTGTGCATGACCCCATGGGACAGCAGAGCTGCCGTGCTCTGAGAGCAGCTCCCTGTGTGCAGTGGTGGAGCAGGAACACGGCACCGCCGTTGTGCACGGAGTGCTCTGCTCTGCGTGGCCCTTTGTAGCCCTGCGGGATGGGCTGGGGGATGCAGAGTTCCCGAGCAGCTCAGTGCACGTGCTGGAGCTGCACTGCCAGGGCTGCCGGCTCCTTCCAGCCCCAGGTCGGTGCTGCTGCATGTGGGTGAAGAGCCAGAAGTGCAGGCATCACACACTTGGTGCCTTACCAACTATGAGCGTGGCCGGCCTGCGTTTCAGGATGCCCTCCTTGTGCTCTGAGCTGCGCACTGAGTTGGCTGTGCCCACGAAATGCACCACGTGAGCACGTACCCGAGCCTGGGTCCTGAAATGGGAGCTCCTTCTGTGCCGTATCGCTGACCGTCCTCTCCTCCCGCAGGGCAACCACTTCGATCAGTATGAAGAAGGGCACCTGGAGATCGAGCAGGCGTCCCTGGACAAGCCCATCGAATCGGTAAGGCCGCGCCCGTCAGCGCCAGCGCCCGCCCGGCCCAGGCCGGGCCCCGAGCACGCGTTGCTGTGGGCAGGAGGGGCTCCTGGCCGGGGCTGCCAGCGCAGGGCGAGCTGCATGCAGAGCTTGTGTGGGCCAGGGCTTCCAGCTGCAAGCAGTCCTCCTCAGGTCGTAGGTAACAAATCCAGGTCCGCTGCCATGTGTCAGAACTGAGCGAGCTCTGACAGCCGGTAGGGGTTTTAGTCCTTTGCAAAGAATCAGTTGCATTCTGAGGCAGGGCTGAGGGGGTAGTGCAGTGCAGTGCAGTGCCTCTCGCTCCTCTGGGTCCGTGGTTTTGCTCGTTCTGGGCTGCAGTACCATTGGCAGTAGGAAGCAGACCTTCCCCACGGGTCCCAAACTGCGGCGAGGATTTCAGAGCGTTGTTTTTGTGTGTTTTGTGGCTTTTTGTTTCTTTTTTTTTCCTTTAAATTAAGTTTGGAAAGCGCAGCCATAAGATGGGGAAGGCCTCAGCTCTGCGTAGTTTTCCCTTTCGAAGCTTTTTGGAGCTTTTTAAGTTCTGTCTCCGCCAGCAGAGCCGCCCTCACCCATGGGTTCGACCTCCAGCCTCAGCTCCGCAGCCTCAGTCAGTGCAGCAGTGGGAGGAGAGGAGAGGAGGGGTGGTAGTGAAGCTCCAGGGCACGCAGGGCTCCTGTGAAAGGAGCAGCTTTCCACGTGTTCCCTTTCCCAGCTGAGAAAGCAGAGCTGCTGAAGTTCCCTCCCGTCCGTGCCCACTTAAAGGCGTTTGGTGTTAGCGAGAGGTCGGTGTGTGTCCTCATTCGTGTGTAGGTCGGTGTCGTGTGTGTTTGTGTGCGTGTTTAGATGTTTACCAGAATTTACACAACTTGGGGTGTTCGACGTTTTTCTTCCGCAGCAGTTGGCCCATATTAGCTAAGCAGCCCTGATCTGGTTTGTATTGCACGGTCTGCCTTTTTTAATTTCTTCTCTAGGGTTTCCTTTCCCCTTTCTTATTTCTGTTCTTCTGGTCCAGTGAACACTGCATATAGTACCTACTGTCTTATGTGCTGGCATGATGCTAGATTTAGGCATGGCAGTAATCGATGACGCATGAGATAATGCTGCAGAGATGGGAGCTGGTATTCAGCGTTGTCCTGAATACCTCGATCTGGCGCTGTGGCACGGGGGTTGGACTGAGATGCAGAGATCACAGGAAGCACTTGTGTGTGCAGCACGTTGCACGCCAGCCCTGACAAAGTAATGCAGAAGAGCGGCCTGGTGTGCAGGAAGTGTCTGATTTCTGAAGGCCTTTCCCCAGACAGAGGGGGCAGGAGGGGTCTCCCTGCATCCCCGAGGAGTGCTGCCTGCAGGAGCACGTGGAGCAGCAGCACCCGCAGGGCCGGCAGCACACGGGCACGGTGCGTCCCGGGCTGTGTGCACACGGCCAAAGTGTGAGGTTTGATGAGTGAGGAACTGCAGCAGGAAGCTCACCATGAAGCGGCAGCATTAGTATTTAATGCCCTGCTCGCCGTGGGGAGTTGGGCTGCGTGGCCCCTAAGGGTCCCTTCCAGCTCCAGCAGTGACGTGGTGCTGTGCTGCCATCCACACAGGTGACGTTGTGGCTGTTCACAGTTCAGGGTGGGATCCACGCACTCGCTTTGGCCCTGTGGTGAAATTGTCCCCCCTGTGCAGGCTGTTGGTGGTGTAGGCAGTGAGCTGTGCCATGTCTGCCTGCTTCTGTCCCTGTGAGCAGGCCTGGCTCTGCAGGGCGCCCTCAGACACGGCCCATCCCCGTCCTCACGCTGCCTTTGTTCGCAGTGCCGTTGGCTGTTGCCTTCCAACATGCAGGTGGGGAGCAAGGATAACGCTTAAGCTTTCCTGCTGCCAGCAAAAATGATGTTTCCCACCCTCATAATGGCCCACGTGCTTCTGAAGTGAGGAGTTAACAACCGTTGGGAGGAGAGCTTTCCCTGCAGTGCTGCTGCTGGGGAGGAAGGCGGCTCGCTGCTGCTGCTGCCTCCAGGAGGAGCGCCATGGGGAGATCCATCTCTGCAGCATTATCTGGTGAGAGGTGCTGACCGTACTGCTACAGCATGCAACTCGGAGGTGGCTGGAAACGTAGCCCTGGGAGTCTACAGATCGTTACAATGCTGAACGCCTGCAGCTCGCACGCCGGCGCCGGTGGAGGCAGTCCTACTGTGCTCAGGACTCAGACGTCCACGGCGTCACACGCGGCTCCACGCACACGGCGTGGATGGCTGCAGGGCCGGCCGGGCTAGGAGGTGTGCGTAGCCTCAGCCAGAAGCTATTTTCCATTATCAAATTGAAAGTATTTCCTATCAATGCACTCTTCGTAGCCACAAGAGCGATGTTTTCGCTTCCCCCATGAGTGACAGTGCCCTTTGTGCTGCTCTGAAAGGCGCTGCACACACACACTCACACACACACGCACACTCACACACACACACACAGTGCTGGTGTCAGTGCAGCTGCTGCTGCTTGTCACTGAGCACCGGAGCCCTCGAGCAGCATCAGTGAGGCACTGTGTTGGCTGTGACACGCTCACTGTGCACCGGGCTCGGGCGTTCAGAGGGCATCTCCCAGAACCCCTATTTCCCTCACGTCACCTTATTCCACCCCCTTGCCCGCTCCCATTGCTGTGAGCTCGCGGTGCCCCCAGCCCGCGCTGCTCAGTGCCCTTCCCACGGCGCTGCTCGTGGCAGCAGTGGTGCTGCCCGGCCGTGCCTCGCTGGCTGCCTTTGGCCGCACCACCTGTACAGATCTGTGGACTCCATTGGTTCCCAAGTGTCACTGGGAGAGGCTGCTGGTTTGACATTTAGCAGCAGCCACGTGTGGACAGCGCTATAAATAACGTGCTTCTTGAAGCTGAATGGTGTAGCATTACTATTTGGCTTTTCTCTCTGGTCTTCATTGTGTCATCCGTAGTGAGCTCTAGGTTTTGTTTCGGGACTCTTCTCAACCTCTCGTCTGCATGGGTTCACCCCGTAGCATCCAATCCTCGCTTCTGGTCTCCCGCATACACAGTCAGCACAGCTTCCAACCCACTCAAGAGGCGGATGGTTCCCGGTGCTGAGCGGAGCGCTGGAGGCCGTGGGGACACTGCTGCTCCTGCTTCACTCACCTGCAGCTCCACCCCCACCTCCAGCAGCTCAGCCCCTCCCAGTTCTGGAGCAGATCTCGGTGGTGGTGCCTTTCCCTGCTGGCCGGGTCCAGGCTGCAGCATGTCCCGTTGGGGAGGGCTGCTTTGCTGCGCCCCCAGCTGTGTTTGCCAGCAGGGCTGAGCACGGGGCGCACACCTCTGCTCTGTGCTGCACAGAGTTCCCATCCCCACGTAGAAACAAATGATGCTCCTCACCCCCACAGACACCGATTCCTGCAGTGCTGTGCAGGGCAGCCCCACGCAGCAGTGTGAGCACGCAGGGTGGGCTGCCCTCCTCCTGCAGCCCTCGTGTCTCCTCCGCAGCACGAGCTCAGCTCACGGGGCAGCAGCAGCTCCAGATGCTGCAGGGAGCACAGTGTGTGAGCTCTGCATCCCTGCACGAGAACCCATGGTCGTACGGAGCTGTGCCCTGAGTGCGGTGTGTGGGGCAGGGGGGAGTGGGGGAGTGGGGGAGGGCCCCACGCAGCGCCCGCTCCGATTTGCGCCCGGTGAGGGCAGCCGTCCTCTTGAGTGGTGTTGGAAGAGTGGTGCTCATGTGTATAACCCTTTGTAAATCTTTCTTTTCTCCCCTTAACATTCGTTCCCCCCTCACCGTGTCAGTCACAACACGCCGCTCTTGAATCTCCCAGCCGGTCTTGACTTGTTGAATTTATTTTATGCTTTCACTCTTCTTTAATAAATACATTACTTGCAAGCAGTGAATTGAAAACAAAGCAAAAGAAAAACGACCATTAGTGATTGGACAGTTTCTTACTTTGTGTTACATTTAACTGTTCTTTTGACAGCCCAGTTTTTAAAGCCAGGTTCGTATGGAAATGCTTTCACTCCACCTGCACTGCTTTTGGAATAGCGTCCCGCTCCATCTGTCCGTTCTCTGGTGCGTTCCTAACAGCGCAGTCAGCACAATGTCTCATCCCCCCCTGGNAAGTTCCCAGCCCCCCCGGGCCCCCCCCCCCGGGGCCCCCCCCCCCCCCAATTAAAAACCAGCGCTTAATTGCTGCCGCGGTTCTGCTCCGCCCATCCGAGCCAGCCTTGGTCCTGGGAAGATGAGACATTATGCTAATTGTTCCCTCCATGCACTAATGGTTCCTTGCTGTTAATTACCGCTAGGCCTGTTTCATTCTAACACCTTAGTGTTCTTTAGTTCCCATGTGGGATGCATCACCCAGTCTGTGCTTGAGCTCATTTTATTTGGTTGGTTTCTTTGTTTTTTTACTAACCTCACTGTTTTTTCAGTTTAATATTGGCTGCATGCTAGTTGATATATATATATATCTACATATCTAAAACCCAATCAAGTGTAGCCTGGATTGTGCTCTGATTGCGTTTTGGTTCCTAGTGGTGGGGCAGTGCTGCACTGACAGCTTTCTGGGTTCTCTAAATCCTGACACGCAAACAAAGCCAACTAAACACGTCGTACATCTCCTCGGCCAAACTCTGAAGCGGTGCTGTCTAGGTGATGGATGTGATTGTCTCAGTAGCTTGATTTGATGCTTTTTACTGTCAATTTTGATCGGTACACTTTTTCTCCCCCATTGCTTCCTATTTTTGGTTGTCGTGGTTGTTTCCCTCTAACCGTGGCGCACACACGTTGCCCAGCACACCATCCGAAAGCGGCCGGCCCGACCCCCGGCCCCTGGAGCAATTCCAGCCAGCAATTTTTGCCATTGGTCTCTCCCTTTCCTCGGGCACACGTTGCCTTCTCAGTAGCATTTTTTTGCATGCGTATCTATGTAGAAAATCTCTCGTTCATCACACGTTTCAGCGGCGGCGGGAAGGGAAGAATATATTATTGGAATATTTTTGGTTTGTTCTCTCTGTTCTGTCTGTCAGGATAATATCGGACACCGCTTACTGCAGAAACATGGCTGGAAGCTGGGCCAGGGCCTGGGCAAGTCACTGCAGGGTAAGTGCCGCTGCCGGGCTCTCTGGGACCTCTCTGCTTCTCGTCTCCATGTGACATTTGCTTTCCGCGGTCACACGAAGGGGTCGGATGTGTGCGTGGTGCTGCGGGGCCGTGTGCCCGAGGGCTGCCGGCATCCAGGGCTGCCGGGCTCCGGGCTGCTCCCCCACTGCAGTCGTTGGAGCTGGTGGCCGTAAGCGGTCCTCCCGCCCCACAGCGGCCCCATAGAGCTGTACCTGTGCTGTGCGGGGCTGCTGGGGGGGGAGGGGCTCTCTGGCTGAGGCACTCTGACCTCTTGGGTGGGGCTGTGGTTAATGCTTCTCGCTGCCCCCGGCCTGGCTTCATTTGGAGCTGTGTGGTTAGTGCTTGTCACTGTGCCGGTGCCCGGGGGCTGTGACCCCTCAGCGTTGTGCTGTGGCACAGTGTTGTCTGGGTGCACAGCTCGGCCTGCTTCCTCCTCTGGATGTCCCTTTGTGTCACGGGGGTGGGAGCGCAGTGAGCTGAGGGAAGGCCGGGCCCAGCACAGCTGCCTGTGGGGGGCTAGGGGTGGCCGTGGGGACTGCTGCTGTGCCCCTCTGCTCCACCTCATAGGGTGCGTTGTGTGGGGAGGGCCCTCGGGGGTCCCTGAGGTCCGCCCCACCGCGGGCAGGGCCGACCACGCTGCCCAGGAGGAGCTCCCGCTGGTGGTGAGCGGCCTGCAGCACTGCTGGGCACTGCTCGGGGCTGTTCCTTTCGTTGTCCTGTGGCTTTTCTATGTCAGTTGGCCCCAAACCCATCCACAAACCGAATGGTGGCATCCAGCTCGAGCCCTGCTCCAGGAGCCTGAGAAGTGAGGACGCTTGGGGTGTGCTGAGAGCAGCACAAAAACATCTTCCCACTTCCAGTGGTATCCATCAAAACATCCAATGGAGATTTCTGAAGAGGCCGAGGGGACGCAGAGCTCCTGTGCCATGAGCACTGTGCTGGGACCTGAAAGGTGTCAGTAATGCAGAACTCAGAGCACCTCGTGTCTCTGTTCCCCGTGATACGTTACCTGGCATCCCACATCAGGCAGCGGAGCAGCTCTGCAGCGAGCCCTCAGAGCTGGCTTTGCTTTGTTGAGGTCACCCCACCTTCTTTCCACGTCGCTGCCTTGGACAAAACAAGTGCCACTGCAGCGTTATGGAGCCGTCCCTCCCTCGTTTCTGTGCTCCTGGAGGTTCCCCGCAGGACAGTGCTGTGGTGGTGAGGGGCTGTGCCTGCAGGGCCCCCCCTCGCACACGTACCCGTGGTGGAAGTGCTGTTACTGCACAGTGCTGCCAGGTTGGCAGCAGTGGGGTGGCTGTGTGCCCCCAGGAGGGGCGGACACGGAGAGGACCCCCGGTTTTCTTCCATCTCAGCGGGGCTGTGAGCGGAGGCAGAGGTGGGAGCTGTCCTTGTGGAGCTCTCTCTCATGGTGGTGTTGGCTCTGCCTCTTCAGACCTCGAGCAGCCCCCGCGCGTTGGTTACCTGGGGCAGTTTGGCACAGCTGAGCCACGACTTGCTGCCTTTGGTGACCGTGGGTGCCGCTGAGGTCGGTCCCAGCGGGGCTGGGTTGGGCAGCTCAGCCCAGAGAAATGCGCTCAGGGTTCAAATTCCGGAGTCCTGGCTCCTCCAGCAGCTCACCAAATGGCCGGCAGCTCGTCCAGCACTGTGTTTTTCCATTTGTTAATTCCTCTGATCTCACAAAGGAGACGTTTGTGGGGCCCTGGGAACACAGAACAATGCGTGTCCGAGAAAAACACCACGAGGAAACGAGGAGATCTGCATTCACTTCGGGGCTTTGGAGCTCTGCGTGGCAGTCATGGAGGGAGGGAGCAGGAGCCAGGGCGGGATGGGATCAGCAGCCTCATGTGAGGAGCAGATGGTGCACGGTCTTATCTGCAGCCCTCCTGCTGAGTGCTCGCAGGGATGCTGCGTTTGGCACACATGTCTCTTCCGTGGTGGCAGCCAGGGCAGTGGGTGTGGGGGCAGAAGGGGATTGGTGTGCAGGGCTGCTGGCACTGCAGCGTCCTGAGCAGCTCACGGTGCTGTGTATCCTGCTGCTGCTGCTGCTGCCGGTGTGCTTCGTGCGGCCACAGCTCCTGTGCTCAGCTGCTCCATGGGGCTCTGCTTCTCACTGGGCAGGAGAGGCGGCCTGGGCTTCGTCTGAAGCTCATGTTTGTCTGTGAGCCACGCCAGAAAGCGGAGGTAAACAGGATGAGCTCAGCAGTGCTGCTCCCAGGAGAGCAGGATGAGAGTCCGGCTCGCTGCCACGTGCCTTGTGCAGCCGTGGCTGTAGGGATGGGGATGAGTGTTGCCATGGGCTGGCAGGGCTCACTCCACAGTGGGGTCAGTGCTTTGCTCCTGCAGCATGCACAGCCAGACAGCACACAGCACAGCACACAGCACACAGCACACAGCACAGCACACAGCACACAGCACAGCACACAGCACACAGCACACAGCACAGCGCACA
>VXAB01006622.1:246-12558 GCA_013399175.1 Odontophorus gujanensis
CCCCCCTCCATCAAAGTTTCCCATCACCTGCTCTGTTGTTTCCTCTGCACGTCATGGTAAGGGAACAGTGATGCTGGGTCGTGGGTTGTCCCCCTCTGCCATCGCTGCTGTGCAGGGAGGTGGCAGCAAGGTGAGTCCGAGCAGTGCCCCCATGGGGTCACCCAAGCCCTGACCTCAGGAGCGCGAGCTCTGCTCCCTTCCCACGCTGCCTGCGATTAATGATTAACGTTAGTCTGTAATGACCACTTTCTTGCTTCGTGTCTGCCAGGGGAGGGAGGCTGTGCTGTTGTGAGGAAGGTGAAGGACGTCTCGGATGGGAAGGGGACGTGGATGTGCTGCTCGATGGAGCGAGCACAGAGCAGAACGTGTTTCATGTCCCAGGCAGCATCCAAGCACGGCCACAGCTCCAACGTGCACAGGAGGGGCTGAATAAAGAGCACAGGCGAGCAAGGAGCACTGCTTTGAAGTCACTGTTACTGAAACGAGGCAGGGCAGGAAGGATCCTGAATGAATCAGAGAGAGAAGGGAGTAAAAGGAGAAAGAAACACACGGCAAAAAGGAGGGGGAGACGGCTGGTGGAAGATGTGGCACAAACAACAGGACCAGAACAGCAATATCTGTGCTCTAAAACCTGGGTTTGTCCCCCTGGAGCATGAAGGGCTCCATCCTGAGGGCTCCAAGCAAATGGTTCAGCATCTGGGGATGCATTCATCCTACAGCACACCCAACCCTGCAGAGTGCTCAGCCCTGGGGCTCTGGGAGAGGTGGCAGCATGCATGCCGTGGCCTGCAGGACAGCTCGCACCAACAAAGCACTGAGCCTCATCTCACTGCAGACACAGGGAAAGAGGAATTCGTGCCGTTGTGGTTTTGTCTTTTGCAGAGAAGCATTTTCCTATGGATCAAAGAGGGAAGCTGCACTGATTTCTACCCCACGACTGAAGCTGTGGGTTACAAGGAGGAAAAAAACCCAAAGCATCTGAATCCTTTGAGCTGTCTGAAAAATAAATAAATCGCTCCACACTCAGTAACGCAAACTCCAGCCCAGGCAGAGAGAGCAGTGCTCCTGTTATCCCTCACGGCCTCAGAAAACGGACGTGAGCAGGAGCTGCTACAGCTGCCCACCTCACCACGCTGCTCATCCCATCGCAGTCCGACACGCTGCTGGTGAGCGGTGCCACCTTCTCCAAAGGGAAAACAGCTTCGTACTCCACGTGCACCACCGCAGGGCAGCGGGAGGAGAGCTGGGAGAGCTTCTCGGAGGACACCTCATTGGTGTCCATCTGCAGAACAGCGTGGGGGTGGCTGAGGGTCACCACGTCCTTTGGGCACGAGGTGTCGCGGTGGTAGGAGAGCAGCTCGTTGCTGACGTTGACCGTCTCCGCGGCGGCGTTGGGGCAGAGGAAGTCACAGCCCAAGATGGAGGTGAAAACCCTCCGGAAATCTGCGTTGAAGGCGTAGATGATGGGATTGAGGGTGGAGTTTGCCCACCCAAACCAGGTGAAGGTGCTGAAGACGGTCTCGCTGACGCAAGGCAGCTCTCCTGCTTCGCGGTGGGCGAGATGGCAAAAGGGCACCACGCAGTTGAGCACGAAGAAGGGCAGCCAGCAGAAGACAAAGACACCCATGATGATGGAGAGGGTCTTGAGGACCTTGGTCTCCTTCTTGAAGGAGGTCTTCAGGTTGGCTGCGTGAGGGCAATCGCCGCTGGGACAGCTCTGGGTGAATTCCACCGCTCTCTCCGAGGAGGAGATCCTGCGGATCTGCCGCCGGGCGATGCGGAAGATGCAGCTGTAGGTCACCATCATGATGGCAACGGGGATGTAGAAGCTGAGGAGAGAAGATGAGATGGCGTAAATCCCGGTGAGGTGAGAATCACAGCTCTCCCAGGTGACGTTCTCCTGCTGGTTGAGGAGCTCCGGATCCCTGTGCCACTTCAGCTGGACGGGGATGAAGGAAATCAGGAGGGACGGCAGCCACGTCACCCCAATCGTGGCCAAAGCCACGCTCGGTGTCATCCTTCTCTCGTAGCAGAACGGGTTGGAGATGGCCCAGTAGCGGTCCACGCTGATGATACACAAATTGAGGATAGAGGCTGTGGAGCACATGATGTCAAAAGCCACCCAGGTGTCGCAGAAAGCCCCAAAGGGCCAAAACCCCACGGCCTCGGCAGCAGCCCTCCAAGGCATCACCAGCACGGCCACCAGCAGGTCAGACACGGCCAAGGAGATGACGAAGATGTTGGTGACCTTCGAGCGCAGGTGCCTGAACCTGCTGACAGCCACACACACCAGGGTGTTGCCCAGGAGCGTGAGGAGGATGAGAAGGAACAGTAAGGCAGCTGCTGCTCCGTGGAAAGACAACGTAGGGGTGCCTCCTTCCACCCAGCTCTTCCCACGGCCGCTGCCATTGAGCGGGTCCTGCCTATCTCCTTCCGTGGAGGAAAAAAAGCCATCCATGGGTTCCCCGTTGCTCCAGTGCCTTGAGGGATCTCACAGCTGTTCAAGCCCCCAGCAGCATCCGGAGCCCTGCTGGCAGCTCCCCAGTACCAACTGCAGTCCTCCCAGCTCTCACACCCAGCCGGGCGACCCAGCACTCCAAGCTCTCATTCCCTTCCAGATCTGCTGACAGCACGGCGTTTGTTTCATCCTCTTGCCTCCCACCCCACTTTTCTTGCTCCACAAAGAGCCAGCACTCACCTCTGATCGTGGAGCAAACTGCAAGGGCTTTGCTGCAAGCCTTTCTCCCACTGCAAAGCTCTTCCTCCGGAGCTGATCTGCTGCAGGATCCCACTCAGCCCCTCTTGCACTGACCAGGCTCTGCTCACAAAGCAGGTTGCTCTGCTGTCTGCTCTTCCTTCTCTGCCCACACACCAGGTGCCCTCCAGGAACAGGGCAACGCTCAGCTAACAGGGCGAGCTGCTTGGGAATCAGGGGTTCAAGTGGGACTGAAGGGTCTTCAGTGCAAATCAGGGTGGAAATGCAGCGTGCAAGAATCTGCTGGTGTGATCTCTGAATAAAAAGCGACGCGGCCGTGGCTCAGATGTACGACCCTAAAGCAGTCACTGCCTCCAGCCCCGAGCTGCCCAGCTGGGAGTGCTGCAAAACTGGCATCCTATAGTCATAGAACATCACAAATTTGAGCAGCTGCACGAATGGGGATTGCTTTTGAGCAACGCAGTGCTGGAAACGGGCTGAGCCACAGAAGAGCAGCGAAAACCCGTGCAGACCGAAGTGACAAAGCCAGCAGGCAGCTCAGCATTAACTCCCTTACCACTCCGGCAGCGCTGCACTGAGCTCTGCCTTCGCCAGAGCTTCAGAAGAGAGCAGCAGCCAATCCGTGCAGCATCAGCTCAGCTGAGCTGCGGTTTAATTAATCTGACCCAGGAGTTCAGGCTTTGCGTGATCCCAGCTGCCCAAGAGCAGCGTGGAAACGGGAGCACGATTCTTCCCTCAAAGGCACAGTTTACTCCGAGTGCAAGCAGCGTGCTGGCTTCCTATCACAGCGTTCACTTGGGGAGGCTTTGTTTAATTAAGCCTCGTTAGTGCCGGGAAGCGCAGCTAGATGGCACCAAGATGCGGTGCTGCTCCTTTTCCTCCTTCCCAGCGCTGCTCCGAAGGGAAAGATCCCATCCAGCTGCCCTGACACCACAGGACGAGGCTGGATCAGGCCCTGGGCTAGCTGGTGGAGTTGGATTAGACGGCCCTCGGAGGTCCCTTCCAATTTAATCTATGATCCTATGGCTGTGGAGTGCTCCGTGGCAGTGCCACACAGAGCTGCACACACGTACCCCCTGTGCCCCCCCCAAAATGATTTTTTCCTACTCCCCATACAGGGTACAGAGGTTTTTAAGATGCAAACAGCAAGATGCTTCTGTCAGCCTTAAAAGGATCAGTCCCACAGCGTTCAACCCGTCCCAGGTTGGCACGGGGTGCTCCCTGTGTGCTCGAGTCCCACGTGCAGCCCACGAGCTGAAGGCAGCCCAGGAAACCCATGGTCTGAGGAAGCTTTCCCACTTTTAGGAGCTTAAAAAAGCCTGAAGAGGGGACCTCAGCCTTGCACTGAATGAGATGTTGAGGACTGGGTGGAAGAGGGGAAGGTGGGGTGGGACCCAGCACACTGCTTCCCTTCGGGAGGAAGGGCTGTTAGCTCTTCTACAGGAGACCAAAACAGAGAGATTTTCACCCCCTGCTGCTGCATTATGCACTGAAGGGCTGCAACGTTTCCTCACGTGCACAGTGTCTCAGAATCAACCGAAGCACTCGTGGATGCAGCACTCAAAGCATGATAAGATTGCAGTTCAGCAGCAATCCAGCTTTCGTCTCCCGTAGCTCATTTTCTCACCCAGCAAGAAGCTACCCTCTCTTTCCCTGCCCTCTGTCTCTCCAGAATACATCCTCAGCTCAGCCATCTCCATTCCGTTCCCCACTCTGCATCAGAGAACAGCAAGCCACTCCAACGAAGCAGCAGAAGCTGCTGTTAACTCTTCCCCAGCAGCCATCTCTGGTGTGCTACAGGACCACCCTGTTCCTCCAGCAATCCTATGCTTTATTTCCCATTAACACGTTCCTACAAGCAACGTTTGGGCCACTCAGACACCTCCAGAGCTGCTCACAGTGAGCACGGGGAGTAAGAAGTGTCTCCCTTCCCACCTCCCCCTGCAAAAAACAAGGATCAGCGTGCCAGCTCAGACCCCACCTCTGGCTGCAGGGGCACTCATTGTCTAGAGGTGAAAGAAAAAGCAAGGCCCGTGCTCGTTGTATGTTGGATGGCAGGGGCTGCTCTGAAACGTCTCACGTAGGGACAGCAGTTTGCTTTTTGGCACAGCAGCCCAGGAAGGCGTCCCTCTCACCCTCAGCACTCAGCCTCTGCCGTTGCAGGACAGCCAGGGCGTGGGGAAACAGAAAGAAGCACAAAGGACTCCAGTTCTTCCTCTCCCCTTTATTACATGTAGGCAGAAAACAGTGTTTTTTCCTCCCGTTGGCTTACAAAAGGAACACAGAGCTTCATTTCACCTAAGTGCTGCCCTGCGTGCTCCAGCACTGCTGAGCAGCAGTGACAAAGCAGTGCAGCACCCTGCTGGCCACCACTGACCTTCCCCCCCCCCCAGCCCTCTGGGGCTGAACTGCAGGGCCAGGTCACTGCTCACCCAAGCTGCCAAGCACTGCAGCTCAGGCTGGGAAGGAGCCCAGAACACTGATAACACACTGAATACATTCCGAACCTGGGAGAGGTTCAGAGAGGACTGCAGCTCAGCACAGAGCTCCCAGCTCCCCTGCCACGCTCTTCTCTTCTCCTCCCGAAGGATCCGGTTGGTTGGTGTGAAGCACCAGGCTTTCTGCTTTTCCCAAGTGCATAACCAGCATAAAAAAAAAAGCGACCTGCAAAAAAAGCGATGATTTCATTTCACAGCCTCCAAGAATACGTCCCCCTCTCCGTGGTCGGGTTTGTTTTTTTTTTGCATTAGAAACACAAACTGGGTTTTATTTCAGGGCTTTCTGGTAACCCCTCATCTTGTGGGATTGCAACGCCAAGACCACAAGCAGTTAGGACTGTTACACCAAACTCCGAACGAGAAAACGATGCATCTTTTCCCCTCCCACCCCAAATCACTCCGCAGGAGAGCTGGGAGCAGATCACCCCGCTGCTGCCTCGACAACAAGGAAGACCCAAAGGCAGCAACCAGCTCAGATTTCAAGTAAGAGAAAGCAGAAAGTTGCATCACTGTGACTGCAGGCCTCTGCCACCGACCTCAGCGCCAGCAGCTCCTTCATTAAAACATTTTGCAGGTCTCCCTTTTAAGGCCTTAGTGTCATTACAGAAAGAGGAATCGGGTTTTTTTGTCTTGTGCTTGCAACTGCTGCCCTCTAGTGCAGCAACAACACCTCCTACAGTTGAACCTTTACAGTGTCTAGTTGTCCACAGCCGTGCAGGACACAGAGGGGAGGGACAGAACTACTGACAGGTGGTCAAGCTCGTCGCAGATAACTTATGTCAAGGACAGTACTTATGTGCCAAGTGCTTTAAACAATCACACAGCCAAACGTTGAGCAACTGCAGTGCTGCTGCAGCTCAGGTTCTCAACGTGAGCCACAGCAAAGAGAAAGAAAACCCAAAAGAAAAAAACAAAAACCAACAAGCAGTTATGGACTGAGAGAGTTTATCTCCACGGGGCAGAGCTGTGAACTGCATTCCCGGATGGCACAGGTGACTTGAGATGACAGCAAGTCAAATTCAGATGTTGGCACAGAGATGACAAACAGCAGCTGGGGCCAGTTCCAGAGTGGATTGTCATGGCAGGAGATCCCGTTGCTCAGCAAAGTGATTTCACAAAGAAGAGGGGACCAGAATCCCTCTGTCCCAAAGTTTTAGTCATTAGTTAAGGAACCTTAAGACAATTTCTCAAACTGCTGCAGCAGGATGTGGTCGGGTCTTCAGAGATTCAGTCCCAGAGCTGTTTGGGGTTCAGAGGAAGCAGACGGAGTCTTCTGTGCCAGATCTGTGAAGAAAATTGCAACAGAAAAAGTCCTCAGTTTCCATCAGGATGAAGGATTAGGTGATGAAAAGTAACAACAGCAGAAACCCTAACCCTGCACGGGCTTGGTTAAATAAAGAAGTCAAAAGTTTCCTGGTTGGGACTTCAGCTCTCCCCACGTCTCATGGCAAAATGCCCAAGCAGAATTTCTAGCAAAGAGGACAGCTCAGGAAACACTGAACCTGGCAGTGAAAGGTAATGCCAGCAGGGATAGCAGCACAGTGCAAGGCTGTCACTGACCCTGGTAATGGCTAATTAGCACAGCTGACACCCATACCTCCGTCACAAACAGAGAGCTTTTCCAACTCAGCTTCCAGCTCGGCATCCGAAATGGCTCCTGCCAATCCAGAATCCAGCTCCTTGTGGGGCACAGGATGCAGGTGTACAGGCTCCTTAGCTGAGTCCTGGAGGAGGCTGTCCAGCTCCTTCTCAAGCTCTTCGGAGTCCACCTCTGCCAAATGAAAGGAGACATGTAGTTTCTAGCAGAATTAAGCATTGCCTCCACGGATGGATTGAAGTTCAGTGGAATTATTATGACTCCCCACCACCACTTCATTACTCACGATAAAAAGGAGCTCCCAATTCTCTCTAACAGCAGTAGCAAGAACACAAGGAGAAGCTGACAGGCCCAGAACTTACCTAAACCATTGATCCCTGCTCCAGCCAGAGTCTGGGCTACTTCATCTTGAGTATCACAAAGCTAGGGGGTGAAAAAGACACACAGTCTGTATGGAATATAAGCTACTCTCCTGTCTTATTGTAGTCCAGCTATGTCAGAAGTAGAAACAGCAACCAATAAATAAATCAGCAGTTGACCCAAAAGCAGCAGGTACTAGTGCAGAAGAGAAGTCCAACATGCCTGGCTTTCCAGGAGCAAAAAGAATAACATGGAAGATGATTTAGTGCTACAAGATCGAGTGAAACACCTGAGGAAATAAACCTAAAGGAGAAAGAAATCCCTCTAGTTGTAGCTATTTCACATCAGCTTGCACTAACAAAGAAGTGACAGATGAAAACACTTCAGCTAGGAAATTTCCACAGCCTTTCAGCTCAGCAGTTGAAGTTCCTAAAGCACACAGAGCTGAAGAAATAATCCTTCTCCATTTTCTACATCAGCTTCTGCAGACAGAGTGCTCTGCCATTAATTGAGAATAAACTCCTTTTCCTTAGCAAATTGCAGAAGATTAGGGGATGGGCAGTTTTAAAACCCCATTTCTATGCACACAGTTGCACTCCAGAAGCTGGGCACATATTTCTTTTCACCCCACGCTGCTAAACATTTTCTAGGAGAGCTGCATGCTTGCACAACGTTTCCAACTGAAGAGCCAACGTGGGGTTGTGCTGTGGCCAGCAGTAAATGCAGTTATGTAAAACCAGACACAGTCACTTGAATACCTCTGCTTGCTGATCTGAAAAGATCAAGAGCAACTCCATTTGTTCTGAGGACACATGGGCACCAGATGCTTCAAATTCGCCGGGCAAATCTGCTTATTAGGCACTAATTGCTTATTTACACGTGTTCTTATTTCAGTACCTCTTGTATCTGATCTACCAGGTTCTCTGCCTTCTCCACAGTAACATCCTTCATAGACAGTTTCAGAGCTCCCACACCAGCCTGATAGGCATTAAACACCTGGAAGAAAAAGAAAGAGAAGCACGATGTTACCTAAAAGCAAACAGTGTCAACACCTCGCTACTCAAGAAAGGCTCTCACAGGAAAATTAACACAGAGAAAAATCAGAGCCAGAAGCGTTTCAAGCAGAGCAATGCTCTGATATCAGAGCTGCTGCTTCCCAGAGCAGAGGGTAAAGCCTCACCAGCTAGCTTGCACTGCTCAGACACGAGCTGGTAAAGCAGCACAAGTGAGAAGAGTGGGGCTAAGTGGAGAAGCACCAGTCGAAATGAACACGTTACCATCTGGTCAGTCTGGGAAGCGTATATGCGATCCAAGATCCCCTGCACTGCATCCAGCTTGGAGTGAAGCTCCTCGATGCGCCTCTCCGTCCTTCGTTTCGACTTCAGACACCTCAGAGCCTGCAGATGTTGGATATGCACAGACCTGGATCAGAAACCAGGCAGCACTCGAATGGAATCATCATTCCTGCACAACAAGGCACGTGTGCAACCACTGGTGGTAAGAGCTGGATGTTTCCATTCCCTCTGGGCAGACAAAGCCACCTTGAGGACACCTTTGGCCTCAGAAACATTCTTCACCCTCCTAAGATGAACCATACCACACCAAACCCGGTCGTTATCTGTGGTAACAAACCAGCTCCAGCACACTTCACCTGCAGCTCCTCCTAAGCACACCAGCACTCACCAATTGCTTTTTCCCAGCTCTGCAAGCACTCCGGGCATCTTCTTTACACCTGTACAGATGCAGTAAGTAAAAAAGAAAGAAATAGACTATTCCTTTGCAAGCAGTACTAGTTTGTGTTTGTTAGAAATACAGAACGAGCAGCCACCTTCTGCACTACCTTGCTCTAACACACAGCAAGCAGCCAAGTACCTCTGTACTTCAGACACAGTCCTGCTTTTCACCAGTAACCCTTGGAAGTATTTCACATCACTGCAAAGCTTCTGACACCCACACACTGCATACAGTTTTCACAGGGACAAGAAGCAAGACTAGAAAACCTGCCCTACAATGTTACTGAAGACACTACGTGCACTAAATGGCAAAGGACAAGAAGGCAGCTTTGTTCTTAACTACCTAACAGGGGTACAGAGTTCTGTGTCACAGCGAAGTTGTTCCCACCACCCATCCCCAAATTACTTCTCTGCTTCCTGGGAAAGGGACTCCACCTTCTTTGACAGCAGCTGCTCACTCTGCATCAGCTGATACACTCCGATGTCCACATCATTCATCGGAGAGACTTTGGCATGAAGACCTCGGGCAAACTTCACTATCTGAAGGAAAAGAAGCAGCACACACTCTATTCACTCATCTCCACAGTCCGTGCCTGCACTAAAAACATTTTTCATTCTAACAGAAAGAAGAGATGCTTTTACACCCACAGCTCAGTTTGAGTTCAGGAGCCGTGCAATTCGATATTAAATTAGATGGGATCCTGCCTTAATCAACACCCTGAAGATGTAAAGCTGTCCAAAGTACTTTGAACAGCGTGGGGCAGTGGCACAAGGAGAGGAACACCCGTTCCAGCAGCACGGAGCCACTTCAGTTTGGGTAGCTGGGAACAGCTGCCAACAGTATCTGCCAACCTGTGATTTCCATGGGTAACATTGCAGGTGTTGGATGGCAGGAAATAAGAACGCAGCACTTCACCTCATCTGTGATCAGGTTGTGATGTTGGAGGACATAGATTCGCTTTCCCCACACGAAGAACGCACACCTTTGGCCAACAAAGCTCCTTCCAGCCAGAGGAAACGTAAGACAGGGATTGCACCTCCCCAGAGCAGTCACCTTTACCCTGTACCTTCTCTCCGTTCTGTTCCAGGATCGTGACCTTCTTTTCCTTTTGCAGCTGGAGCAGCAGCAAGTAGAAGGTCCTTTCATCTGGACAAACCCCGGCGCAGAGGGAACGCAGCTCTGAGAGGGCAACGACGGGGTGAGATGACAGCGCAGAGTTCTGATACAGGCGATACACTTCCTCTGCTTTCTCCTGGAAGGAAGCAGCAGGATGGAGTCACTCTCCTGTGCAAACAAGGGAAAAAGCTCTCCCCACTCCGAGTGAGGAGCAGCAGAAACAACTCTTCCCACCAACTCCTGAGTTCTGCATCGAGGCTTTGTGATTTTCCAGACACCTTTTTAAGTTTCCCCCTCCGTGCACGCACCCTCTGAAAGAGGGGTGCAATACCACCGAGGAAAGACACTGCATGCTGGCAGAGCAACGACAAATAAAGGCACGTATCTAAAGAGCCCTTGCATTTCTTCTAGCCCCCAGAAGCCATCTGCACACAGCAGCAGCAGCAGCAAATCCTGGTGCTAATTTTAACAGCCACTGAGTAACACTGAGAAAGGGTCCCAGGAATAGACCGAGCAATCCACTGCTCTGCTACAAACAAAGAGAGAATCTCTGACAGGGAGTAACAGCAGCACGAACCACGTCTTTTTCCAACCCCAATCCTTCCTCGCTGGCGCCTACAACCGCTCATTTCTTTTTCTGAAAGCTCTCAGCTCACCTGAAGTAGCTCCACATAAATGAGAACCTCCTCTTCCTCGGGTACTTTGCTGTCACCCAGCACGCTTGAGAGCGTCCACTTTAGGGGCTTCAGGATGAAGACTCCCACACCCCAGGAGATCCAGCTGCTGTCCACACTGGCCATGAAGTCTGACTCCCTCTGCATCTTGCCACGTCTAGAGAAAAGCCATGGTGAATACAGTCAGTCCTTCCACCAGCAGCAAGGATGGGAGCCAGATTTACAACACTGCTTCCCACCGAAGTGTGAGATAGCAGTAACGGGGACAGAAGCACACACTCCTCCCTGGCTTTCTCTGGACGCAAAACAAAGCAAAATAAAACCACCACAACTTCTCACAGGTTCACAGTTTCTGTGTTTTGTTACTCGAAACCAACGAGGCGCCGAACAGAGAAACTGATGAGGAAGTCGGGATGCAAATTTCACGTCTACTTCATCTGCACGTTCAATTGCAACAACAACAAAAAAGAAAAAAAGGAACTCTGTGTGTCTGAGACAAGTTACGTCGCACGAGGGGTTCAGCTCACCACTGCTGCCCTTGAATCGTTTCAGGGTATCAGTCCCAGGCTACAGCTGCACGAGACAAAATGCTTCACTGCAAGGATGAGCGTACAAAACATTCCCACGTGCCCACACAACCCCACAAGCCACCAGAGCCACTGGTTTGTCACAGCAAACATCTGACAGCACATAACCCCATTTAGCATCGAGCTCCTCCCTGCCCCTACAAGCTCACCCAGCACAACACTTCCTTGGGCACTGCCTGCCCCAAGGCACACCCTTTTGGGTATCCCCCACCCCTTGATGCGCTGCTTTATCTCATACAGAACTCCCTCCTACACAGCCCCACGTTCCCTCGTGACCTTTTTGTGCTCTCCCCTACTTTGCACAGCACAAAAGTGCTCTTAGACGTGCTTAGTTAGCACTCGTGGGCACAACAACCCCCTGCAGCACCCGCTGCTTATCCAGCACCTCGATGCTCTCCCCCTGCCGTGGGTGCAGATGATGTTCTCTCAAGCTCCTCTTGCTGCCCAGCACAACACAGCTCTCCTTCCCTGCATGCACAAAGCTCCTCGTGTCACAGGTCTCCTCCACAACAAGTCCCCTCCCCCTCCACCCCATGCACCCCCAACGTCAGGCACAACCCCCTTCTACCCTCCAGAAACAGCCCCTCTGCCATGCCCTGCATTTCACCCCAAACCCCTCTCTGTCTGTGTACCCCACTCAGGTCTCTTGGCTGCACCCCTCCACACGTCAGGCTCCCTTCTCACGCACTGCTCTCACACAGGGCTCCCCAGCTGCATCCTCTCCCTTAGACAGAGCCCTCCACGCTGCCCTTACACCGTCCCCTTCCCAACGTTTCCTGGAGCTCAATAATTAGATGGAGTGAGGGGAGGGGGAAAATGGTTTAATTGTTTGCAGGGCAGTGACAAGCACTGTCTCCCTGTGACATGTGGTGGTGGCCCCCCGATGCGGATCAAGGAATCGGATGGAACAGCATCCTGTTCAGTCTTTGTATGACACCACGGCATAGCTCATCTTGCAGGACACACCAACGGTAACAAATCACCTCCCCACAGAAGAACGGGTTAAACAGAGGGCTCTTCCAGGCACAGG
>VXAB01006641.1:0-12456 GCA_013399175.1 Odontophorus gujanensis
TGAATCTATGAATCTATGACTGGCACTGGCACCATCACACACACAACATGATGCCTTCTGAGGTAGATCTGTTTGCATCCAAGTATGGATACACGATGGGCAAACATTCACTGCTCAGATTCCTGTCTGGCCTATTACCTTCGATCCACAGCTTGATGCACTCCTTGATCCACTTAAGCTTGCACAAGTCCCACTACCTAAGTTGGGATCAAGGACACAAGACTTTATTGTTCGGTTTTCACAGGAAACAAAGATTCAAGCAACATTTTACAAATTGTGATAAACATTCTGACTACATTGAATAAAATGCGAAGTAGCAGAATTTTGCAACTGCAGAGACAGAGGAATTTGGGAACCTACAATGTCACTTCGCTGTAGAGGTGTACAGCAACTTTGAGCGAGATAATTAACTTCTGGGTTTCTTTGTGCATCTGTATAAGTAGAAGAAGCAATTCCTAACTAGACATCCATCTTACTAGCTATAGCTAGAAAACAGTGGTCTGGAGATCCTCAGCAGGATGGTGTGATGCAGGAGTGACATATACAGAGAAAGCTGTATACAGCTGGAGATTCCTGACTGCTGTAAATGTCAGTCCTCAATAAATGGTTTGACCTTTTTTTCTATTATTTCTATTTTATAACTGAAGTCAGGTCTTACAAAGTGAGCATTTCAGGGGAATAAATGCAGCTTGGGGATGGCTTTTCAGTCTCATGTCTCACATCACAACCTTGAAATGCAATGATGTCCCCAGAAATACAAGGCTGTCATGTTACTTAAGCTCCAAGGACCTCCCGGCATCAGACGCTTGCTGATCTAACAAGGCAATGAGCCCATTATCAGCATGTCTCTATAAGCCAACGAGGCTTCATTTAGAGGAACTGCTTAAAGCATATAGCAGTTTGATCTTAGAGAAGTTATTCTTTAGGTATTTAATTGAGTCCTTATACGTGTAGAGTCACCTTCTGGATGAACCCACTTCTGCACTGACTACACAAAGAAACCAAGGTCATCACTCTGCTTAAATGGGGTGTCTCCCTTAAGGACTGAAAGTTAGGAGAAATAAGTATGGATCAGAAAATCCACAACTGTGCACTGCTGCTTCTGAGCCAGAATGAACTCGGAGTGTAGAAATGGAAACAGATGGGCAATAAATTTGCCATGAGACAGTGGCTTGGGGATCTGCATGCAAGACTGAGAGCCAACCGCTCTTGTCAAGCTAGACAATAAGTAATTTGCTGACTAATGATAGCTTTGAATTGGAGGGAGGAAAAGGAATTGCTTTGATTTGGACTTAAAACAACACTTCAAAAACTTTTCAGAAAGCTGAAGAATTGAAATTGTTCATTTTGTGTAGATTTTAAAAACTTCACTGTGACAAAAATGCATCTCTCTCTTACAGATTCCAACCTGGAAGACACTTTCATTAAGAAGACAAAATAAAACAATGGTAGGAGGTATAGAAGGGAACAACATAGAATTTATTAAAAAAAAATAAATAAATAAAAAATCTGGAAAACGCTTTAAGTGCCTGCTTGCAATTTCACAGTTTTGCAGAATTTTAAAAACCCAACAAAATTTAAAAGTATATATTAGCAGAAGCAACAGAGCTGCTAAATTTGAACTTCTGCTGCAAAACTGGCATGTCTCAGGCTGCTCACCTGTATGGTTGAATTATAGACACCCATGGATTTTGCAACAGGCCATGCAAAGTACAGTTTCTCTTCCATATGCATCTTGGTTCATTAAAATTGCAGCACTGTTGCAGAGCTAAGGGGTTGGTTTTTCTGACACAAATGTCTGTTTGCGTGTGACTGGTAAGTTCAACAAAATGAAATGAAGAGACTCTCAGCAATGAACAAACTGCCCAATTTTCCCATTGGTTTGTCTGCAGAACACCTATGCTTTAACTGGCTGAAAGGAAAAAGCTGTCATTTCAGAAATGGTCAGGAGAGAGAAAACGCTGGCAGAATGATGTCTTCCTAGGTGAGGCTAGTCCAAGATTTAATTCCATGTGTCAAGGCAAGATAACACAGAGCCATACACATATGATCCCACCAGCCCTTCAGGAGATAGGATTTTACTTGACGTTTTGTAATATTATCTTAGAGACTTTCTTAATATGTTTGCAGAACACACAATAAGGAAAAAATGCCGTGTAAACCTCCATCTGGATACCACTTACAGGGATTTGCAATCATTATAATCTGAGTAATCACAGCATTATTAATTACAATAGGAAAAAAATACAGATGAACCACCAGTAGGCATTCCACATGCTGACAAGAATTTACTTTCCAGCACCATAATTTACAATTCTCCCTTTCTGATGTCTGTGCATTTCTAGACTCATGCTTCCACGTATATGCACGTGCCCCCCCAGACCAGCACACACCCACCAGACATCACCTTGGGTGTTCTTGATGAGATGGGGTAAAGCTGTGCCTGGTGCTGCCCTGCCCTACCTGCAGGGATTCTGACATGCTTGGCTGCAGGAGATAGACAGCTCCAAATAACAAAGGTGAAAAACTTAGGGTTCGATTCTGCTCCGTAACTCATCAGCTGGAAGGGAGGCTCAAAACCAACTGAAGTGGTGCTGGGCATGATGCTGGCAGAAATAGCAATCTGAGCTTTCCTTTAAGCCATCACAGCTTAAAGTCTATAAAGCTTGACAGCTAGCTGCACTCTGAGCAAAGCCATCGGCATTTTAAAGTCGTAGGTAGATAGATGGCTATCTGTATATTTTTGTGTATAATGTAACATGTGTTTGTGACATTATACACAGATGATTTCCATACATACCCATCAGCCACACGATGCAATAGTAAATTATCCTAATAAATGGCATCACTCTAAGTAAACAACAAGGATAAATGTAATTGCACAAGGTCTAAACAGGATGTAAATCAGCATCAGGAAAACAAAAAACAAAAAAGGCAAGTTGACGTGAAGCTGTTTACTCCTAGAGAATCTCCACTGCTCTAACATTTCAGCAATAGCCTCCAGTCAGAAGCGTGCCTCGGGAAGTAGCAGAGAGCAGCTCAGCAGATGAAACAAAGAGGACCTAATTACCATGCGAGGCACAAAATCCTTCAGATGTGATGAGAAACGTGACTGCTTGAAGAACTGGTCCTGGGGAAATTTCAGAATATGACCACCCAAGCATAAAGAAGAGGGTGGTGAAAACCAGAGTAACTGCAGCATGAGAGTATAGCACTTCTATACAAAGAATATTAGTTTAAACACATACACATACAGTGAATGTGTACATATACCCATCTATATGCAAGCAAACAAATACAAGGTACTACGTGAATTTAGGTGAAAGCTCTAAACACAGAAAAGCTTTCAAGCCATATGCTACATATTAATAAAAATAACATAAATTCTCTGCATGTTGATCTGTAGAGATTCTTGAAGGAAAAAACAACCAACCAACCAAATGCAGGAAAAACAACCAATGGTCCTGACAGTCTACCCCTATCCTTCCACTTTCATCATATGCAGTCATTTGATATTAACTTTTGCCTACAGTTCCAAAGTTTACATGTAAATAATTTATGAATTTTGGCCATCAATTATTATTCTTATTTTTTTTTAGATGATGAACACAGATGATAAGCACTGTCATTTTCTTGGAGAAAGGTACAGGTCGAGAAGTCACATCATTTGCAAACAAGTTCCAGAAGATGCTTAAAGCCACAGTGGAGATGCTCAGGATGCAGCACAGCCAGGGAAGTGAGATCCCCATCACCAGTGTAATACGAGATTGTGTCCAGGAATGGCTATTACTACCTCCAAGAAGGAAATACAATGTACCATTTCTAAATTTGAGCTACCACATTGCATGCCTTCTTCTATAAGAAACTGTGTAAAAAGTATCGTCTCCCAAAGACCCTTTCCCTAGAGAACCTGAGCAAGGCAAATGTTAACCTATGGATTTCTTGCCCCAGCCCCAGGGAAAGGTGAAGCTGCCGGTGGGTTTTGAAAGGCTGCTCAAAGTGTGGAAAAATGGAGAAACAGTTTGTAAATTCCTCAGCACAATCAATACCACTCTTCAGCTCTAGATTCCCTTTATTAATGACAGCCTCCCTTCTGGTAGTGATTAGAGATTCTACATATTTTAACCACAAAGAACATGACAACTACACCCTATCTATTGCTTTGTGATTTACAGCAATTGATGCACTATCATAATTACATTACTGCAATGACAGCTTTCAGGTGTTACCCAAGCAGCTGAATTTAAAGTATGGTTGTGCTCGTGACATAAACTGACAGGGAAAATCTGATGCTTGAATCCAGCACTGACTTCAGCCGCTCCACTTGCTTCCCTCCTGTTAGTCACATGGATAAACTGTTCCTCTCCCGCCTCACCAATTCTAACAAAAAAAATAAATAAATTAGAAGTTAAGAACTGATTCTTGGACTAAAGAAGAGAAACCAGAAACCACATGATGGGGCTGTCTGTGTTTATGCTGACAGACAGAAAATGGAGTTTGGGGAACAACATCCCACTCTCTAATATTAAAGTATCAACTCCTGTTGCTGTGAGTGGGTGGACTGTAGCTTAGCCAGCATAACTCTTATTTCAAATTTTTTAGATGCCTCTCCAATTTATCTGATGAAGTCATTTAAACATTGATGCTTCTTTTTAATTTCAGGGGATTTATTTGTCTTATTTTTAGCCCAGTTCCTGATAGAAATGAAACACCAGCAGTTGGCAGTCATAGGAGTCTAGAATAATGTTTGTGCTCTCATACAAAAGGGTGTTCAGCTCACCCCTGCTGTCCAGCATCAAGGTCAAAAGATAAGGAAACTTCGGAGTTTGAAAAGAAGGCAGTGGGGGACAGGATTGGGGCCCCACTGCTGTCCCATTACAGGGAAAGCTAATAAAGCTTACCCTTTGTACGATATCAGAGGATCCGTATGAGAAAGAGATGTTACAAGGCAGGATTCATTAGCTCCTCTGCTCACAGAGTGACTTCTTTTTACAACAGAACAGAAGATTTCAGTCTCCTGAGCTGAAGAAAAGCGCAGGCTGGCAGGGAAGAATGAGACTAGATGAAAAGCAGGTTCTTCTCATCTCTTTCTAAATATTACCATACGAAGTATTGGCTCACATCCCCCAGCAGTGCTCCATCTAGGAGCCCTCAAAACAGTGAGCAAGTGCCAGCATTGATGCTGGCTACTTGCAAGCAACAGCAACCAATTTAGGACAGCTTCTGCTGGAGTCTGGTGATGGCACTCTGTGACTGGCATCGTGCCTCCAGGACACACCACACCAAGAGCACAAGCCTTCTTCACAATTCCTTACACTAGCATCATGCTTACATGCATACAGAAAGCCACAGAGATTTCCTTTGAGAGCTTAGAATTGAAAATAAGAAACCCAAAGCCACAAGTCTAACATGCCAAGAGGGATGAAGGACACTACTGATGGCCTAGACATCTGCAGGAGAAGCATCCAAAGCACAGCCTCACGTCACAGCCCTGCTTATGCAGTATCACCCCTTCTCCTGAGCTGTGACCAGCCCATGCACTGGCCCTTGGCAGGATACAAGGAAAACTACAGAGGAATTTCAGTTACTTCAGCATGAGATCTCAAAATTGACCTCCATCACTTTATAATACAGATAATTGACATGTAACATCCCGGTGGTGCTTCTAAATATTTGGAAGTGAGCAGGAACCAGGGAGGTTTACCAGACTGCAGGCAGACAGAGATCCTTCCTCCCTCCTCTCAGCTGCATCCTAGGAAGTTACACAGCAGGATGCTGCAAGTCACTTGTAGTCTTCCCCATCAACCAGGCTGCATACTTGGCTTTGCCGCTGGAGTTGGTCATTTTCTCCTGACGACAGAGTGGAAGAGTGGATTGAACCATGCATTTAATTTTGGAATGTATAAATAGCTGGAAGGATGCTCAGCACCAGCATGGGTAGAGTGTTTATTGTTGTAATTTGAAAGCCAACATATAAACACGTCTTTTAAAAAGTCCAGTCTTCTCCTTGGGGCTCTGAAAACACATGCAGACTATTACGTTTCACTTCCAGGATAGACTGCCTACTTTCACTGCTCGCATGGTAAGAGGACCATGGCAGTGCCTGAGCAGACTAATTTCTAGTGCAGCTGTACTGCATTTCTGCTCTGCTGCTCAGGCTCCCCTGTATACCGCTGAGCTGCAGCTTCCTTAACACCCAGACCAGTGCCATGACCCAGATGGCCCAGTGTGCTTACCCAACCTGCCATCTCCAGGTGCCACTAAGGAGCATCAACAGAGCTGCTAAACAGATTAAGAAACTTGTCTCAGGCAGTGGCTGTACCCTTTCCAGTCTGTATTTCCTGTTTCTGGGTACATCTCCCAAGAAGAAACAAGTATTTATTTCACTGTGCGTGAAATAAATTCACAACTGAATAATGTTGGTTCTAATTACAGGATCAGTGATGTATTTTCCTACTAGAGGAAGATTTCCACTTATTCTTTTTTATATTTATTTACCCAAAACCTATTGAACAGTCTGATTCTCACAACTGAGCTGCTGCTGCTCTCTCTTCTGTCAGTTTCACTGCTGGATTGTTAGGCAAAGTTGATTTCATATCCTTCTGAATGTCAAACAGGTATCAACTCAGACCATAGAACTGCTTCCCAAAAGGGGCTCTTCTTGAGCCTTCTGAGGTTAACTCCACTACAATTGCTCTAGCAGTTTCTTGGAAACCTTTTCAAGCAACTAAAAAGTTTCCTGGATCAGACCTAGTAGGAATTTAGCTTTGTTCTCAATGCTCAGTTGTTTGTATTAAGAACTTCACCTTGATATTTGGTAAAACTGGCTCTCTATTTTTTAAGCAGATTCTCCACGGATTAGCACTTAGTTGGAAGAGAAAATTGCTATGTACTGTATGCTAAGTACTGCTTCTCCAAGTCAATTTTCTCACTGGTGCTGCAGGGGAAAAATGGAACCACTTAAGTATGGGACAGGCTAGGAGCTGAATGAACAATGGTTGTATTTCTGCATCTGTAATGCTGGTTACCTGCAAAATCCCAGTAACATGCAACTGAACTGCAGTGGTGACATGCATGTTGGTAATGGTGAAAAACTACCTGATGACCCTGTTCTTCTTCCCTAGTGGTTCCCTGTGATTAAGATCCTACCGACCTCTCCTGATCGCTTGGCTCCCACTGCCTTCGGTTGTGCAGATGCTCTCTGAGGATGTGGTTAATCTGAGGTTATCACTGTATTTTAAAGGTTTCAGGTTATCTCTGGAATGAGATATATACGTGAAAGAAGTGTAAGTATGACTATATATTCGAGAAGTGCATCCCCAGGGTTGTCTCAGTCTACAGTAAAACTAAGCTTCACAAGAACAAGAAGGAACAGAACAACTGAGAAGCGGAGTTTAACAACACAATTCCTTCAGCAACCGTGACAACACCACAACATAACTTCAGCAAACAAAAAGAGAATCAGGCCAGCAAACCATTACATTGCAAGGGCCACCTCTAGAAACATGCTCAAAACCTGTCCAAGCTTTATATATAAGAGTTATGTTCTCTGGGTGAAAAAAAAAAATTAAAAAAAAAAGGTAGGGGAGGGCTAATTATTGATTTGCCATCACTTTGAGAGCACACTATCTACACACTAGGACTGACACACATATTCACCAAAAGAAAGCCACAACATCTTTTTTTCCTACCCATTGCTACACATGGACAGCATGGAAAAGTGAAGGTGTGTCCTGAGGCACAGAAACCATGCATTAAAACATATGCAAATACTGATGACACTTGCCGAGCACTCAACTGGATTCCCAGCAGGAGAGTCAGGACAGAGTGAGTTCCAAGGGCCAGGGGAGCACAGCACTTGGTGATTATGAGGTGGAAAGACACTCAGGGACCACAGAAGACCAGGAGTTCTAGCAAACTGGGGAAACACATCCCAGGTCTGACACCTCTACTGGCAAAACTGCTAGAGACTTCAAACAGCTCATGAAGAGCCACGGCAATTTACACCAGCTGCAGACCTGCGCCCAGGAGCCTTGCCTTGTAACCCTTACTGTTAGAGATCGATGGCTCTTACAGGTCAGATTTTTTGTTTTGTTTTGCCAGGCTCATATTGCTTCTTTGTACACTGCTGAGATCAAATCAATTACTTTCCACTTCAACCATCTGACTGAAGTAATTCTAATGGAGCAGAAAGCAGAAACTCAGATAAAAGAAGGAACAACATATTTTTCACTGTTATCTTTGTGCTGAGCATGATAAAGAAGGAATGAAGGCTCAAATAAAGATCATTCTTAATAATTCCCCCTCACGTAAGAGTAATGATCTTAATTCACATATTTTGTCTTTGTTGTTGAGACTGGGGATGAGTTTAGATGGAAGATGAACCCTGTGAGTCTTCAAAGGAAGAGCATTTATAACAGAAACTCCATTTCCCTGATAATCATACCCAGAAAAACTATTATTTTGGAACTTGATTGCATTTTTCATCTACCTTAATGCCATTTTTACTGTTCAGCTGCATGAATAATTACCTAACCTGTTGGAATGGATTTCTTGACCCACACATAGCTACATAAAAGGGTGTAATTTAATGCAATCTAACTAAATTAGCACCAATTAGACAGGCTAAATTAAAGGGCATGTCACTAATAAATTTTATGCTAAACATATTACTGATAATAAGCTCACTAAAAATTGCATAATGAAATAAAATATTCTTTTTAGCTCTGCTCAGTCTAAATATGAATATATAAAAGTCATGAAATAATGAAATACAGTGTGTTAATTCCCAGTTGCCTTTCAGGATAACATCACAGCCATAGTAAAAAGCACCGATTGTGGTGGTGTTTGAAAACAATAGGTCAGATCGTACAGGGGAGCAGAAAGCCAGGCCAAATTCCATGCAATAGCTTGGATCCTGATCCTGCAAACATTTACAGATATGCCCAGCTTCGTGGAACACAACAAGTCTGTTCTTGAACCCAAAGTTGCTGGCTCTCTGCTGTGCTTGCTCAGGGAGCTGCATTTTAAAATGAACAAATGGATGCAGGAAGATTGCATTGCCTGAATTTGTATTCAGACACTTCTTCTGAAGACTATTTTACAAGTTTTATTTTTCAAATACCAAGTGTGTGTCCATCTGTCTGTCCCCTCTTCTGTGACTAGATCCTTTAATATCTGATGAGAGATGGGCTCACACTACGTCCCCTTCTCTGACCAGGGCCTCCCTAGATGTTTTCACAGCTGACTGCTTGCTTTCACAAATCAGTGTCACCATCCCTCCCCAAATTCACCTGAAATTATCTGGATGGATTAGAAGACACACTGAAGTTCCTCCAATTGCATAAGACCTGTTTCCTAACAGGAGTTAGTGAAAATCTGGTGGCTTAGTTACAAGTATGGTTTAAGGAAGAGCTGTTTAGCACATTGAACACAGTGGCGCCCACATTTTCAGCTGCACTTCAATCAGTGCTGGGAGAGGTGTAAACAAGATATTTGAGACTCCATTCATTTTCATCCTCAGGGAACCTCAACATTCTGTGTGACCTGGTGTAGGGAACCTGCTTCGGCAGGGGGGTTGGACTTGATGATCTCTTATGGTCCCTTCCAACCCCTATGATTCTATGATTCTTGGGCTATTAAGATACTACATATTGCCAGGAAACCTGGTTGCATCCCCACTTAATGCACATCCTCTGCTGTGTAGGCCCCAGAAGTTTATGACTCTTGCATCTTGTTTCTGACACAAAATTATCCAAGGACCAGACAAGCTCTGACACTCTGTACAATTCACATATCAAATATTAATTAATCGTCAATAAAGAAAATCAGGGAGAGTAAAGTGGAAGTCATATCTTTATAAAAACGGAGAAACATGTTCTGCATAATAACAAGAATGGGCATCTGGAGCACATTCTGTGCACTCACACATTAACTAATTAGGGCCCTCAGCAGGCTCCTTACTCTCATGAGTTCACACAGGTAGTCTAAAGTTAATAGGCCTATTCATGTGAGCAAAAGTTGTAAAACCATGTTCCTAGCTTCAAATTCCCTCTCTTCAGCACCTCTGTGAAAAATCAGAACTCCAAATATACTCAGACGCAGAAACCTCTGGAGGTACTCTTTTAATAAACACAAATAATCCTGCAGAAAAGCCAAACAGACCGAATCTGCACAAGTTGTGGCCTAAGGCTGACACAGGACTGAGCCTTAAACTGGAGAGAAAGAGCAGTAATATACACATCAAACTCCACAGGGAAATTCTGCAGGTTAAAATTTAGCATATGCAGTCATCCCCCAGTCTTTGGGACCATAGCCCAATCTCAGAAATCACAAAGGTAAGATTTGAAGATTTGATATGAAAGCATGTTTTTTGTCTCTGTCTATAAATACATCCTTCCCCACTCATAAAAACAAGTAGAATTTCCTTTATTTTTTAAGAGCATAGGAAAAAAAAAAAAGCATAATCACATTGTGCAGTGTCCATTAAAATTCTGAAAAGACCTAGAGGCACCTGCAAACTTAGTTTTTTCCAGCTCTAACGCTTCCACTGTTCAAAGAGATTTTTAAAATAGCTAGAATCAATGCCAGGTGACCACTATTAATCAAAGAATCCTTTCTAGTTGTATGAAAACAAACCAGCATCAAAAATGGTGAGCCAAGTACACTTGGCTATACAGGAAAGTGAAAAATGACTCACATCACATCAGTGTGTATTTTGAGGAAAAATGTTGACTTTGGAATAAAAGGAATGTACTATTTTCTTCAGGAGTATTGTTTTTTTTTTGTTTGTTTGTTTTTGTTTTTAAAAAGCCAAATTCCTAACTTTTAGCATTTTTTTCCCATCCACTTTGTAGGCAAGAACCTTTCTGGCTATAGGTTGCTCCTACAGGATCTGGCCCATAGGAGACACGAGCAGCAGCCAGGTTGTCTCTGTGAGCTGCTGCATAAAGCCTCAGATAGAGGCTGTCTCTCTTCAAAGCATTCTCTTCATAGCACAAGCAGCCCACTGAACATATAGCCTCACTATCATTTCAAAAACAATACACAAGTGATTTATTCTCTTTAAAAAAATTATCAGTTTGGTTCATTAACCTATCGCCATACAAAAGCGGGAGTCAATTACATTGCTGTATCAGATGTGTGTAAAGATAATTACACTGAAAAGAAGATGTAAAGGTGTCCATAAAGGCAGTGAAATGTGACCTATTAAATCAAGCTGTAACCTATTATGGGTCAAAAAGCACATTTGTAGGGCCAACAGGCTCATGGCAATGGCCAGTCTAGCATGAATTCTGCAGGTGTCTTCTTCCAATAAACAGGAAATCTATCCTTTCAGTACCTGCAATGTTACCATCCTCTTACTTTCCATGCACATGCCACACACACGTGCAGGCAACACACACACAGAAGCCATAATAATGAAGAATACACCAGGTATGAGTGGTGGAGCAGCAAAACAGGTAAGAAAATATGCAACAGAAAGAAAATCTGCAAAGAGCATGGTACCTCTGCTGTTTCACTGGCCATCTTGAAATGCCTTTCGGTCATCATACACAGTGTAGTCTATCTTAAGTAGGGTAAATCTGCATTGAATTCATTGATTCAACTGAAGACCCAGTTCAGTTGATGAAAATAACAAACAACTTGTATATATCCTAAATTCTTGCTTTGTAAAATTTTCTGACACTAACCCAAAGTCATAAAAAGAAATAAAGAGAAAAAAAAACACACGCAACTTCGGTTAGCTGTGACTAAATTCCATCTGATTTGTTTTTAATTATTTAAACAACCTCCTTCTCAGTAATCACCTCTAATATTTGAAGGACTTTGTTTAACAAGTTTTGCTTACATTTTTCCTCATTTGTACTCAATGTGACAAGTAGGTTGACAAAAGCCCTGCTTTACTTTACACACTAGAATAAACAGGTGCAGTCAAGATGTCTCAGAATGCACTGTTCCCTTTGGGTTACAATGGGTTGATTCTGCTTTCATTTACATGTATTCAAAAGAAATTAAGTGGAAGTCACCAGAGCTCCTCCCTGGCAATCCAAAGAACTGTGTCTGCAACAAATCTTGCTAACTCTTAAACAGAAATATTACATTACTACAGATGTGCAGAACAGAGCTGGAAACATTGTAAACAGCTTCACAAGAGTCCCAAAAACAGAAGAGTATTAATTTGCAAAGCAGCTATATTTCTGATGTATGGAGCTGCTGGGTCAATGATACTAACTCCATTTGCACTGACAGAGTGAGGCCAGATGACACGGTGAAGGGTCTCACTCTTGAAGGTGGCAGAGAAATGATCTGCCATCTAAGCAACACAGAAACAAATCACAAGAAGGTCAAGCAAAGTCACCAGAGTTAATGGTGTAAAATTCTAGGTAGAGAATCAGACCCCAAACTTCTCATTTCTAAATGTATTTACATTATTAAAAAAAAAAAAAAAAAAAA
>VXAB01006641.1:12468-135891 GCA_013399175.1 Odontophorus gujanensis
AAAAGCGAACAACAAAAAGCAGCAACTGATGGAGTTATCCATCAGGGAAATAACATACAATTTGTGAATTATGTATGTATATAAGTGCTTTCACTCTGGGCCAGGAAACTTCTCAGGTGACACACGCAAGAAACTCTCAGCCTCCTTCAGAGTTATTATATTTTTATTCTTATCACACCTACTCCATACTCCTTTGTATCCTTCACGCTGCATAGTTGGTTTTTACCTGTTCTAAAAAAAACAATCATTAAAGGAGGTACAGAGATGTTCCAGTCTCTTTGTTGTATCTGAATTCGCACCAGCTCTGTCAGGGAAGGCTGGCCACGAACCTGCAGCAGGTGTGAGGCACAGCTCCTTTTTGGAGAATTAGTCCCATCTATCAGATACATTTGTTTTGGGTTAAGCAGTACATTGCTCACAGCAAAAGAAATTGAGAAGCCTCCCACCTAGTGCAGGAGAAATTTAAAGTATTGGTCGGTAAAGGAAAATGATTCTGTAGAGATATCTGTGGAGATAAATTGCCCACTTATCTACCGTAATTTGTAAGACCCATCAGGTGTCATATAAGACATTATTCCAGAGGGAGTAAGTCACCTTCATAATCATCACAGAGGAGAGAATGTTGCCCAAACACTAACTAAATCAAAAGAAAAAATATCATTTTCTTTAAGGAAACACAGCTTGCGTAGCCCAGTAAATGAGGGCTTAGCAAATCCAGGATCTATTGTTTGGCTTCTTATATGTTACTATATCTGCATATATGGTTTTTAAGAAAAACACACTTAAAGTGGTTATTATGATAGCAATACTATTCTGTGTGCTCCTTCTTTTTCTTAAGCAATTCCAGGGAAGAAATTAGGTATTGATTCTCTTCCTACCTATGTCATCTTTTCTCTTTAGAAGATTCACTGCTTTCAGGCTGTAGTTCCACAAACCAGTAGGCAGCATCTAAACAAGACTCACTTTGCTGAAAGGAACCATGATTTCTATTAATTCTTCTGACTTCCTACTTTTGTAAGGGTAGTTTTGAACTGCCATTCTGGAGAAGTTAGGAATTAAATATTTTCACGGGTCAAAACTGAGAGTTTCCTTTTCACGCTTGCACCAGAGCAGTCAGTGATGCTAGAACAGTCTCCTATATGCCAGGCAACTGATTTGAAATTTCCAGCTCCTGCTGACATTTAATTATCCTACACTGAGATAAGCAATCCCAACACACTCAGCAAAGAAAGTCCTACAGCAGAATAAGCAAGGCCACCATGGTGCTTACAATACTGACATGGTATGTGACAGCCTGAGGTTCAAGCCTCTAAGCTGAGTTCAGCAGAGCAGGAGCATGAAGCTTTGCCATTCACACCACAGGTAAATGTTCTGCGTGCTGGGTGGAATGTGGTTCCTTGTCATTCTCTGCCAAAATGCTGGCCCTCTCCTGTCCAAACGTGTTTGATATGTGTTACAGTAAAAATCCCTTGTACTTTCTGAGAGCATGCTAGTCTTCTATTGGATGAATTCTTTCAAAAGTGTCACTGTCTCTTTGCTGGTGTGGAACACCCATCTTTGCATGAGATACTGGCATCTCCATCATGAGAACCTGCAAGAGCAGTGGGAGAAGGGCTGCCCAGGGAGGGGATGGAGTCACTGTACCTGGATGCAATCAAGAAATGTTTGGATGTTGTACTAAGAGACATGATTTAGTGGGAAGTATTGGTGCAAGGTGGATGGTTGGACTGGATGATATTAGAGGTCTTTTCCAACCTTGGTGATTCTATAATTCTACAAAAAACCACCTCTGGTTTCCCATAATTCCTCTTGTAAATTATAAACTTTAATCCCAAGAAATTAGCTTTTGCTACTGGGAATCTCTGTCCAGTAAAATTTTATTGAACATTCAACTATTGAGGCAGATGTAAATGGGAGTATCTGCACTGGCTTCAATGGAGTTGTGCTGGTTTATATCAGCTAAAGATCTTCCCTCAGTTCCATTGAAAAGAGACAGAAGAGACACTTCTGATCAAGAGGTGGAATTTTATAATTCATTTAATGAGGAAGAGCTAAAGTCCATAGAGACATTGCTAAAATCAGATGTGTCAGTCAAAATCTATTAAGGTTGAGTTGCTAATTTGATTTGAGAAATACTGTAACAAAGATTCATATAATTTTTCCTTAAGGGATATTCATTGGATATTAAATTAAACTAGCTGGTATTTGTCTTGTTTTCAGACTAGAAAGAAATATGTTCACAATAACTTACTGTGCAGCGCAATGCTGATGAGTACAGGAATAAAGAGAAAGGTGCTCTGGTTTAACATTCATATTTATTATAGCAGTGTTTCATTTAAATTTGTTTTATCTTTCTCAGTTCCTTACAGAACAACTTACAATATGGATTCCCAGCAAGGTTAATTTCAAAAACCTACAAACTTAAGAGTTCTGCTTTAACAAAAAGTAGGTACCTAATAGACCATTCTGACCAATGAACTCTTTTGTTGCCATAACAATGTATATATTTCAGGTATATTGTAATTAAGGCTTGTGTTTTAGCAGATCACTAGATGACTTCTAAGGAGCATGACATTGTATGCACTGGTCTGTCTCGTACTTTATACTGCAGAATTGCACTAAGCCTTATGATTAAACTCCTGTCAGTTCTATAACAATAAAAGGCACCAACAATTTACTGATTAGTTATCATACATGAGTGTATCTAGACACAGACTTAGACTCTGGGAAGGCAGTAAAAGAAAATGGGCATTATCTCAAAGAGGAATAAGACAAGGGGCAATGGGCAAAAACTGTAACACCAGAAGTTTCGTATCAAAATGCAAAAGAACTTCTTTACAGTGAGAGTGATGAAGCACTGGAACAGGCTGCCCAGAGAGGTGGTGGATTCTCCTTTCCCAGAGATATTCAAGACATGTCTGGATTCTTTCCTGTGTGACCTCCTATAGTGAACTGCTTTAGCTGAGGGGTTGGACATGACAGTCTCCAGAAGTAGCTTCCAGTCCCTGTAATTCTATGACACTAGGATTCTATATATTGCCTTTACAAGGCTTTGGTCAAATGAGCTTCAATGTGAAAGCAGATTTTGGTCTTATGCAGAAGGCGAACTCCAGGACTATGCTTCACTGTGACCTGGTAGAAGCCAGACTTCAAGTGAGCGAAAAGCACTGTGTATACTTTGCGTTGGTCTCAATGAACAACCACCCTAAGGCATCAACTGAACAAAATTCATCATTGCTAGAATTTTCTCTTGCGATGCTTTTGCCGAAATTAAGGCAGCTCATATTTATCTTGTAGGGACTATGTTGTACAAACTGCATCAAGTGCTTTGGCACTCCAAGATTTAAGTGGGACACTTCCCAGGAGACAAAGCACTAATTTACAGCAGTTTTGGCAGCACAGGACTTACAGAACTGCTGTAGTTTAATTTTATTTTAACCACCCTGGTTATTTTTGTTGCAGCTAACAAAAACAAATAAATAAATAAATAAAAATCCCTCACTTCTCATTCAGATTTGCAAGTATTTTGTTTTTATGTAAAATAATAGTAATCATCATGGTAATAATAATACTTCCAGATGTTCGTGTAAAGGCAGCTTGTTAAATCACAGTTGCTCATTCTTCTATGTTGTAATTTTCTCAGATAAGTTTATTTTTCTTTAAGCAGGTAACAAATACATAAAGCTTTTCTATCTATATATGTTTTAATCGACTGCAGTCATTTAACCTAGACCCTCTAACCAGATTAATAATAGAAAGCGTGTCATAACAATTCCGTACCACAGGATGAATTATCATTATTGTTTTGGCATTGAAAATCCTTTCTGCTACCTCAAATTACCCTTCTTTTCAACAGTGTACAATACATGAATCACTTCCCTAATCCTACATGTTACTAAAAATCACATCCCAGTACAATAGAACCATCTGACAAGCTACTTTCTGACAGAATGCTAAACTATCGTGTTGCTGAATTCCCAGAGACTCTCTGGATCTGTTTCATTAATAAATGTTGTAAGTGAAAGCCAAAGGAGGAAGTGCTCAAAGTCTGTGAGAATCCACCCTAAGTCTGAACTTATACCCAAGCTCTTCCCATCATTCTTAATGTTTTGGAAACAGCCACCCTTATGCCAAGGAAGCGTTAAGCAGACAAATACCATTAGAGCTCCAGCTACACCACTTCTGAAATCTACATATCTAAACATCTGGATTTTGCACAGCTGGGGGCAATTATAGTGCTGTTTCCAAACATCATAAATGCGTATGTATCCATAGCATAGATTAGATTACTATCCATAGCTGCATAGTAAACCGGTACAATCTGACAATGTCAAATGAGTCAAATGGATTTGCAGTGACTGAGAATTTAGCTCCCAGTTTTGCAAACACACATAAAAGGAGTGAGGACATAGTTGAGAATCAAGGAATTAAAATTTCCAGTTTTCAGTGTTGGGATTTGTCCTGATATTGATACCCTCCATGGTTTCAAACCAGTTCTTCCTCGTAACGATCCAATAAAACATATTTGCTTTTCTACTACTTCTAGCAAGCTAAATGAGCAGCTTCCTCCTCATGAAAGTGGTCAAGTTTGTTAAATGCTTTCAAGGTACATGTACTGAAAAGCTAGCTGTGTGGTTATTAGAAGGGCACGATCCTCCCAGGTGCTGGGCACCTTGAATTTATGGATCCAAACTGACAAAAATGAAGCTCTCTCTTCTAAAGACCAGACCCAAAGCAGCAAATGCCTTGCTCAGTGACTGGTGAGCCATTCTTAAAGCACAGTAATAGTTTTTAAATGACAGTAAATAAATGCATGGACTTAGGGCCTCCATCAAAAGTCTACTCATACCAAGATCTGGAACATACTATGCAAAAAGGTTACTAAATCTGTTTCTTTTACTATTGTTTTAGAAAAGTTATTCAATCATCTACTCTCTTTAAGATCTTCTAATCAAAACCAACTAGTGTTTCTACCAGACAAGTATTTAGGCAACTTTTTATTGCAACAAACTAGTGTTCAACAAAAGTGGTGCATTTTTAACACTAATTCTAATTATAACAAGCAGTGTATTTTGTGTGCTTTCCAATTATGAATGAGAAAAGTCAGCATAAGTGTCCTCTCTTATCATAATTATCTGTTTCTAATTTCAATTTTGGCTATGACTTTGCACTCAGTGATGTAAATGTAACTGTTCCTGTCAGATAAAGATTAATTTGATTTAAGCCCTCTTTGTTCTAATTATATATTCAATTTCTGCTAACCATGCAAGTTTCGTTCTAATCCACATCTGTATTTTATCACAACAATGAAGGAATTCTGTGGTATTTAAAAAGGTAACTACAGGATTTCAGCTGTACACTAGGACTGTGCGAAATGAACTAATATTTTAGCTGACTAAATTACTGTAATTATTACTTGAATATTAAAGTATGTTAACTTTCATGAAATGAAATAAAACTTGTTGCCCTAATTGCTCCCTTTACTCCTAAGGAAACATGACCTTTATGGGCTTAGAACCTGAGCACACTGAAAATACTGAATGATACCCCGTAGGCAGAATTGGAGAATAAACATAGAGAGAAAGACAATTTTATCTCTGACTAACATGGGACATATTTCCCTAGTATTTTCCTATCTAGAGGCCAAGGATTTGAGGATAGACAGGAAGGACTTATGTCATTGAGCATATCTACACTCTGGAGGCATGCTGGGAAGAGGTTAAGGTACAAGCAGTGGGCAGGTAGCTCTGCAGTACTTGTCCAGGTTTTAAGAGGACGCTTATAGGCATCGACTACTATTTAAATTGCAGGTTTTACAGGGCCGACACCACAATGAAAACTTAAAACCCATAGGCTACTCCCTGCTTTAGCCAAAATTGGATGCAGCACACTGGCCACATCTTCTGACACAGCTCTGCTGGGCCTAGCAAGTGAATATGCTTAGCATGATTCAGATATTGCAAGGACCACCCTGTCCAACCTGGTTTGCAGTCACTTCCTCAGAAAGATGTGGTTTTCCAACCATCTGCTTCTAGATCATCCTCTCTGCTTCTGCCTCCTCCCAGACCTTCCTTCACTCCCCTCTCTCTATGGGGACAGCTACACATGTCTGTCTACTGGAAGACTCATCAACAAATGGTTGTACACTATTATTAAAGTATAAATTTTCTAGAATTGTTTAGAAAGCTAAAAAATCATTTTTATTTGAACACTAAAAAAGTTTAAAAAATGCTTATGGCAGCTTTACGGTGACAGTCAAGACTCAACAAGAGTATCCAAGAGTTCAGTGGTGCAAGATCTCTTTGAACAGTTTTCTCCTGACATTTCTGACCACCTCAGGGGGCAACTGCTCAAGCAAACAACCTAACGACATGAGAGATCAAGATTTAGACACTTACCACTCATGACATTTAGACTCCCAACTCAATCTGTGCCAAGTGCTGTCTTAGACGCTGACTTCAGAGTGCATCAAGGCTGCAAGCTGGCACACAAGCACTTCTGACCAGACACTGTCTTCAGAACATATTTATTGTATTTTCTGTTTGTTCCATGTCTCAGAGAAAAACTCAGTCTAAAAGTGTTTCTGTCTAACGTCTTATCATTTTACTCCATTATTTATAAATGAGGGATGGGATGTGCAGTGAAGCATTGTGTTTGGGTTGGTGTTGTTATAAACAGCTTTTCAATATTATATATATATATATTTTCATTTAGAAGAACTCCACTGTTTGACTTGCCCTAACAAAAATACACTGCGAGAACATTGCTATGATCTCAGCACAGTGTTTCTGGACAGGGCTTGACCTTCTGTACCTTTTATTGGGAGGAATTTGGCCCAAAAAGGCAGAAATCAAATAACACATGATTCAGAGCTGCTGCAGAACCCGTCACCTCTCATCAGCTTGTGATTTAGTGTAACCTGAACAGGGACAGCCCTGATGTTTTGTATAGCAACCAACAAGACATTATCCAGAGCCAGGAGGTCATTGGTTTAAATATCAGCTAATCTGATGTGTCAGACCAAAGGCTCAGATTAGGCCATTTGAGAAAATGGAAACATTCCTCCACAATTTAATATCATAATTAACTATGGACAAAGGATACAGCTACTTCAAAAGGAATAAAGCTTTAACAACAAAAGATAATCTGCTAATGCTGATCTAACAGATCATAATGCTGATCTAACAGATCTCTGGCAGCTTTCAGTAGTGGCAAATTAGGCTACAATTAATGAATTTCAGTGATCAAATCCCAGTTAATTGTTTGTTGTTGAAATAATACAGCTGGATGTGTGTCTGAAGGCAAACACATTGGAACATCACTGCAGTAGTACTTCAGTTATCAAAAAACAATAGATGATTTTTTTTACTATAAATTTTGCATAAAAGGAACGGCAGAGAGATTCCAGGAGTAATAGGTACATTCTTCTGCTAATTTTGCTTAAGCTAATCTTTTAAAAACACTCAGATGCTTACAGCTGACAGTCCTGTTCTGTGGATTGGAGAGACCCAAAAGATGTGCACTGTAAGTTTTTTACCTACATTTCTTAATGATGCTATGATTCTATGCTTTCTAAATATTTCTTTTAAGTGAGACTTTTATTGAAACGCACTGGACTGCAACCATTTGCAGATGAATATTGGCTGCATGTGCTTTCCTGGAGAACATGCAATAAAGCAACTGAACTGATGATTAAAAGAAGCACATTAGTAAAAACATCTGCCATAAATTTATACTGTACATTTTAAGCTGAAATATCTCTGAAGCATTATAAACATTATTAAAAACTGAACAGCAGGAGCAACTTCAGGACACTTACTACCTACTTCCACAGACCTGATTGCCTGAGTTCTTGCCTAATCAGAAGGGTCATTACCATTTGTTGGGGTTTATCTGTTATACATTCTTCAGAAACAGTTTTGATTCATGAAAGTATTTAAACAAAGTCTTTGAGTGGTTTCTATGTTAGGACCATGATTTCTCAGTACTCACAGACTTTTATCAAAATATAATTTGCTTGAGTTCATTTCAACAGCTTAAATACTCCAAGTTAAGCATTCGTGTCAAGTGTTTGACTGGAGAAGGGTCTACGATGTATCTCTTCATTTTGAAAATGCTTTATTTGAAGACACAAATAGAAACTTAACAGCAAGCATATTAGTTGTTTGATATGACCAGTTAAGTCCAGTTTTCTACAGAGCCCCCTGGAATGCTATAATTCAACAGCAGGCACATCTGGTCAAGAGATGGACTCTGTACTAATATGAATGTAGTGGAAATCATTTTGACATGCTGCCCCTACTCCTTAAATATAATTTGAAGGAAAAAAAACCAAAAAAAACAAAAAAACCCACAAAACCACCTATTCGGGACTAAGAAAAATTCTTTGCTCCTGAATGACCTTAAATCACTCTTCCTAATTCTGTAGAACTGCCTTCTTGTCTGGAACTACTGAGTTGCTTTTAAAATTCATTCTTATTATTTGCAACAGCGGCCTTTCCAGACAATTTATAAACATGCTTAAAATTTACCCCATAGTGTGTAACTCTCAGTATCAAAAATGTGAACTACAAAGTAGCCACAGAGCTAAGACAACTATCAAAATAGCTACTACTCATAGTTTTTCCTGAAGAATTTAAAATAGCATCACCCTAAGGCAGCTCTCTCTGTAAAACGAGAAGCAAAGAATATCTGCCATGACTTCTGCATACAACAAAGTAGAATTAAAAATTCATTGTATAAAACCTGTGGAAATGAATGAACTTTGTGAATTTCCTTTTTGATAAATCCTTATTATCCCAGGAGCAAAAAACTACATGACCAACTCCCTGAGCTAAGCCAAGCAAGATGAGTTGCTCATATGCTGAACTACCCATCTTTACCTTTTACGGATTAATTAAAAATAAATAAGTAAATAAATAAACATAAAAACAAGGAGACTGCGGTTCACAGGTAAATGGGTGACAGAACAGTTGTTCTTGAGATGCATGATATTAACTGTAGCACAAGGCAAATAAGAAAAAGTAGATTTTAACTCTGTTGAAAATTATGGCCTTAAGAAATGTAGTAGATGACCAAAAGTCCTTCACTCAATGAAGAAATCATTGAGAAGTTCCTGGCAGGATGTCAAAAACTGCATTTAAGAAGACAATTAAAACAGTATAATGCAAACGCTATAATTAGAACCATATCTGGTTGAGCAACATGCTATTTTTCTTCCAGGCTGTTAGAAGAAAAATTCCCCATCAACTGTTGCTGGTGTTTGTTGGTGTATTTACCACACAACTCAGATTTAGCAAAAAGATGCATTTTGCTACTCCGAAGATTAAGTGAAAAATTGCATGCACCTTTGTACCCTGAAGGATTCTTCTCTGACAATCATTTACCTCCCTCCAAAAAGTAGATTTCCATACTCATAAATTTATGCTATTTTACAGAGATAATGACCAAGTTCCCCTTCTGACTACGCGAACTTAGGCCTCCTCTTGCCAAAGCATCAGACTCCTGTACAGTTTAAAGTGGCACAGCTTCATTTGCAGCAGTTGAGAAACATCCCAGAATTTAAAGTTGAATGCGGGACACCAACCAGAAGTGCTACTGGGAGCCCAAATTTCATCTATACAAAATGAAATAGGGCATCCACATACCATGCAATAAGATGCTGAAATCACTGCAGTAGTGAAATGAAAAGAATTTGCTTTAAAAAGAAAGTTTACAATTCCTAGTCAGGGAATGCAAGCATTAAAGTGGGGATTTGCATGAAATGAGACGTGTAAGAAAAGGATTTAATATCTAATGCAAATTACAGTCACGACAAACCTCTCTCTCTAGGAAGCAGCAAAGCCCCTGGTTCAGCGTGGCACTGGTGGATGAGCAACAAACAGAATGGAGGACTCCAAACACATAAGTGAGCAGTGCCAGCACTGGCGGATGACCTCGCTACCCACTGCTTCAGCACCTTCCTCTGGGCTGGTCAGAGAAAGGCTGGTGCAGCCAAAAGTTGTGTGGTCATTTTGGAGGGCAAGTAACTGGATTCACATCTCATAGGTGATGCTGAAAGAAGGACCCCAGAGTGCCTACAAGACAGTAGCACTAGATTATTGCCAGCACACCACTACGTGCCGCAATGTATCAGGCACCTACAGAAGCCCACAAGCCACTGAATCTCCATGTGCTCTGGGGCACGACTAACTAGGGACTTCAAAGCTTTCAAAAAGCTAAACTTCTTGGCGATTATCCGAACCAAATTTCAGAATCTTTTGAAGATGGTTTGTCTCTGCTCAGGGGGGTCGTTTTACAAGACAGTGGGAGAAGCTGCAATTGCTTAAACTCATTTTAGCATGTAATAATATTACAGTGAGCTTTCTTTTCTTTCTCAGTGCTCTTGTCCCAGCTACAGAAGTTAGGGATTCCAACATGTTGTGTATCTCAGATAGGAAAACATGAAAAACTACAAGGAAATCACAAGGACTGCCTAGTTTTCTACCCTGGGCCTGGGAATCCCTCAATTCACATACACTACCTCGTGTGTGATACTGCCTCTGTGGAAAAATGTTGTCATACCTTGTATGGTTTAATTGTTCAGAGAAGCTTCTGATCTGTTTGTGAAGGAGAGTTGCAGAATTTCTCTGAATTTAAAATCAAATCTCATGGACGATCTCCTAATATGAAGTTTTATTTCCTATGGGAACACTTCTGTGAAGAAATAGGCAAGGGATTACATAAGAACTAGATGCAAATACCAGTGGTACAAATAATCATAATGTTCAACACAGTGATTATACTGTGAACGATGCAAACTCCAGCAGAGAAAACCCACACATATGCTTTTCTCCTATATAAGAGAAAGAAAGTGTAGCACTGAAGCGTAAACTTGCTGGTTTTCCTCTTTCTCCCACACTTCTCACTGCATACATTCTACAGTACATTTTACTTTTCTTTTCGGGCCCTGATTATTCTAGTATGGTTTTTTTGTTGTTGTTGTTTTGCTTTTTTGTTTTTTTCCAAAGCCTGAGAAATCAGATGTTATTCTCAACAGTAAATATTACAAAATTAATGGATGGTCAATTAAAAATATGTTCCCATCATAAAAAGTGCTATCCTACAACTCAGTCTACAATGAAGGCAAGCAACAAATTTCACAGATAGCACAGCCATCGAACTAAATAATAAGTCTCTAGTAATGTATTGCCTTATACCCATGAAATATAATAAGTGTTAGCAAGATACTTCGTACATGACAGATTACTTCAGATTATTTCAGCATTATTGAAACTCTGGAACATCGTACCAGTAAAAAAATAACAAAAAGGACAAAAGGAAAAAATATAGCTCAAATTTGTAAAGGTCAGCGAGTAATTGTTAACCTTGGAGGGAGAAGAAATCAGTTTTTTTTTACTGACAGTACTCAGAGCCTCTTGTAAATCAAATTCATATTCATATACTTAGATTACATTTATTTACTTATTATTTATTTGCATTCTAAGACCTAGTTTTTTTTTTTTTGACAGGTTGACAACTGCAGTCCTTCTATCCTCTTGGTGTAAAGTAAGAAGTCAATTGTTATTCAGTGTATCAGTTACAGTGGTAGTGCCACTAACTGTATTTTATATAATGTGCTATCTGCAGAAAAGCAGATAAGAATTTGATTTAACATCCAATTAAAAGCCGTCATTGAAAAATTACTTCAAATAAGCCTTTTATTTTCTTTAATCAGTCCTCAATTCAAGTCTTCCTTGGACCTACTGAACCAAGCATCAGGACTCATGAATTTTGATTAAAAAATTTGAGTCCATTTCTAACTTAAGCAGATTTTTTTTTTGTTGCACTGTTTGATAGAAATTTAATAAATCTATGAATCCTTGCCAGCGTCATTTATCATCTTTTTTTCCGCAAGACTGGCCTATTATGCCTCGGCAGTAAATTATGAGGAAACCAGCAAACCAAAACTTTTCAGTCCGATACTGAAGAAGAGATATAATCACTTGCATTGAACCATATAATTATAGTAGAATATGAATCTCTGAAACATTAGGTCCTGTTTTGAATATGTAATGTATGTGCTTTGAGACCCTAAAAAGATTTCTAGGTGATCTAATATAACTCAGTTTAGCATCATATTGAACAATTTGCTGTTAATGAAAACGACAGTAAAAACCATAAACAACAAACTGGGAGACTTGGTAAAAACTGTAAGGGAAATTTCTCTGTGTTTGGAAGAACAAATCAGAAAATCAGAAAGCCACCTTTTAGGATCTGAGTGAAGCATATTCTTTCTGAAACAAGCATGAGGGGTTTAACCCAGAGCCCTGTTACCAAAGTCGTGGTGATTTACAGTTGAAGTTGACACACAACTAGGAACAATGACTTCTAAAAACTCCTGATGGCACAGCACAGTTATGTACAGATATGGACTGCTTATCATTTCCCCTCTAAAGGGCAACTTCACCCTCTTTGTGAGTATGCAGCTCTATTAAAAGAGTAAGGAGCCATGTGCTTGGCTGTAAGCTTAACATTGGGATAACAGTACTGTATGGGAATGCTGGTTCAAAGGATTCCTTAAGACCACAAGTTGGTACCTTGTTCCACAGCTAGTCTTCTCCATTTGCCTTGTGTCATAGGAAGGAAGAGGACCCTCTGGAGAGCTACCTTGATCAGAGCTGAATTAGCCGTTCTAATTCACACTGCACAAACACCCATACCTGTTGCTATTGATCTTTGGAAGCCAAGGGAACTTCCTTCCTAACTTACCCACTAAATTAGAAAGTCATGTCTTGGCAGCATCAATGCTTCCCTGGTTGCCCTCTTACTTAGGTTGGGATCTCTCAATTTACAGTGAAGGACAGATTGCCCTGGGAACACAGGAAGCCACTCATGTACTGTGTGGGAACAGAAGCAGAATCAAAAGGTCTTTTGGAAACACATTCAGCCTAGGTTCTCCATTATTTCAGAGGAGAGGAACTTTCTTTGTTCCAAATGACTTTGGAGTCTAAAAGGTTGTTTCACAGCCTTTGGAAATAGTGAGGGCTGGGTTGCTATTCCCTCATCTTGCACAGAAATCCAGTTGCCCCTCCCAATACATCCTGGTCTGGCAAGGCACATAAAATACCCCGGGGCAATGTATGCGCTGGTCAGATGGTTGACACCAAATGCATGCTACCAAAGACAACACAAACCTGCCACATTCTGTCAGACTTTCCAGGGGGTCTGGCAATATTTCACCTCTGCCTTAGAAGACAAAGCAAAAATATCTCTAATTTCTTTGGCCATCAAAAAAAAAAAAAAGTTGAATTAGTGATTTTACCTAAACTGTCTCTTCCACCATCACCTGGAAGATCTCAAATGCTATCTGAAGATGGGCTTTGTAAAATAACCACATTTGTCCAGTTGTGGTTTTTTTTCTTTGGAATGAAAATGACCACAACCCTATACTCTGGCCGATGAAATGAAACACACTGGGGCAGAAATACTGCTCTTGACTATAAAGAAACATCGGTTTCTTATTTTACTTTCAAACCACACTGGCACTTCTGTGTGAGAGTTTGATGATATAAAGTATTCATTCATAAAAGAAAAAAAGGCTTGAAAAGAAAGGTTAGGCTGTGCTGTAAGAAAACTAAGTACCAACGCATAAACAAGGATGGATATTCAAAGGGGGAAAACAGAATTTTAAATGAAAAAGTCTGTCAAGTATTCAGGAATTAATTAAGAATAGATCTGAAGTAGATGAATATTCTACTTGAGTGGCTGTACTATCATCAAACTTTTGCTAATAAAGCAGCTATTTCTCCTGATGCTGTCTCCTATGGATTGCTATTTCTTACATTACAGCTACTCAATCTTTTCTTAATTGAGACAATATTTTACAATCATGCAGCTAGGGGTGCGCAAATGTGCCTTTATTTCAATACTGTCCTGTAACATAAAAGACTTCACTAAATTTTATGTATTTCACTGCAGCTTGAAGAGTCTTCAGAAAACTGAGGAGACCAAAAGTGTCCTCATACAATAAATGGTTTCACGAGTTTCTGTTATGACTTCCTTATGCATACATACGTCAAGTTCCTGGAGAAAATGCAGTAGGTATGAAGTTGGTTTGCAAATACATTGCTAATTTCATGCAAACAAGTTAATATTTGCAAATTCAGCTGGTGCATGAACACCAAGGGTAACCAGGTCCAACCATTCTTATGAGAGCCCTGATGAGAGTCCTCCAGCTACTAGTCCATTTATTTTATAGTGCTTTCTGATCCCTCTCCATCAGACAGAGCTAGACACAACCACAGAGCCTTGGAGCACATCTTAAAAAAAAAGTCTAATGGCTCCAGATTTCATAAATATCTGTTCAGGAAAGCATGCAAGTATCTGGATGGTAGAAAGCTGCAAATAGCTTTGCAGTCTTAAATATTTTAAGAGGTTCTTAAAGTAAAAATAATGCAAATTGCATTTCCTCTGATCCATGGCAAGGAACAACCTTTTTTCTTTTTTTGTCTTTAATAAGCTTAGTAAACGAAGTGTAACCATACCTGCTAAATTACCTAACCGAGGATCTCCTGGCACAGAGAATTTCTGTCTAATAAAAACAAAACTGCCCATTGTGGGACATTTTGCATTAGACTCAGAGGAGTGCAGGGAGTAGAGTTTCCTGCCCCAATTTTGATGCTCTCTACAGGAATTGCCCTCTGGCCCCTTGGCAGGAACTCCATGACCCAGCTGAGCTTTCTACTGAATAGCTCAGCAGGGTGCAGGAGCCAGTTGCATGGCTTCACATGGTGCAGAAAGCTGCAGAGCTTTCCTCCCGAACAGCACCTCGGCCATTTTGCAACATCTGCAATAGCTACAATTCATGGTGTGGAGGGAGGGGGAAGGAATTCTCCAGCTGTTATGTCTCTGCTGAATCTTTTTTTATTCCTGTCTACTGCCCTCATGATGATTTTGAAGGACACCAAGTGGTTTCCATTATTCAGAATGGAATAACATCTGCTCAACAAATATTGTTACTTCTCGGAAAGCACCTCATTCAAGCAGCAGCTCTCTTTACAACATTACTACACAACACAATTTATTTTATATAGCATTCAGAAGACATAGACTCACAGATACATTAGAGAAAGAGGGAGAAAAAGAGAAGCACTTGCAAACAAAAAGAAAATGAGGATCGTTTTAAAGGAAAGATCATGTTCAGTAGTTGAAGGGGGCAAGTAGGCTGTGTCCCACACATGTAGGGTAGCTCAAGAGGAAAAATGATCTCTCTTCAGTGTGACAGCTAGTATACCAAGGACGAAAACTGTCACAGGGAGGTGGCCATGCTGGGAAAGGGTATATGAGCAGATGGGCATGAGATCAGTAGCATGGACTAAGTCGAAAGTGATCAGTTTTTATTTAGACTTGAATGGAAAGCTAAGAAATGAAAGTTACTGAGCCCTGTTTCCTGGGGCAGGAATCAGATCAGAAAACTGAATTTTAAAGATTGGATTTCATGTTCCTTATAGGTATGTATAGGGTAGGAGCAAACAGCACTAAGCTCTTACTGAAATTCAAATGTTCTTTTATGCTGCCTGTTCTTCCACAACGTTGGAGTCCAAAAGCTGGGTGGCATTTGGCCATGGCAGTTTGGGTGCTGAAAAACCACAGCACAAACCCTTGCTGGACTGTACTTCCTAACTTAGCTGAACAGTCTCCTGTACAACTTCTACTAGTTTAATTAAAATATTAAAAATCACACAAGGATAGGAACATGACTGTCCACCTAGCATATAGACACCTCTATCTGTTTATATTCCTTTTGATCTTATCAGTGTCGTTTGGGCGAGAAATCAGAGAAATATGACCATATGAAGGTATATCCTAGCATTTAAATAGCCTACAAGCATCCTTCTTAGTTTTACAATTTCTTCTTATTGGAAGGCGATGTGAATTTAGCAACATTGCCAACACTTCAATTTACTGAAGCTTTACTAATCCCGTAGTTTTTCAGTACCTGTCAGAAGGACAATGAAGACTTTCCAGAGCTATGTCTATGGAGATGCAGCCATCAAATTACAAGAGAAAGCACAGACATATGCACAGATGACCTCGGAAGAGATCTTTGTACCAGATAAATGAAGGAATACTGCTAGTGAATAACTACTTAACCAGATATAGAGTAGCCTTTGGACCGCAGATAACATCTACCTAATGCTTATACATATAATTTCTGTGATCTCCAGTGGTAACATTTGTAGGTATTTGTATAGCCATTATAAAGCCCATACATTCAGCATTATCTACGCCTTTGCATAACGTGTCATATGACGTAAGCTGCAGTTTTACGGACATCATGCCATTTAAAGCACTATTTCCACAGCTATTAAAAACTGTTAAGATGTGCATAAAGTAGAAATATATTTAGATTGCTAAAAAACAAGTCTTTCAAAGCTTATGTTTTTAAAATGTTGATTCTGTAACGCTGTGCCAATTCTGATAGATTTTGATTATGAACAAGGGACTAATAAGCATTTTACTCAGTAATTCACAGTGTGCTTTCAGTCTCATAAGAAAAGCAGAAGACATACATAGCTGTGTGAAAATCACAACCTTTTAAAGGATAATCAGAAAGTTGTATCTTGATGTTTAGCATTTGTCTTTTGAAAGTCTGAACTGTGTTCCGAGGGAAGTCAAACATCTTAAGATGTCATGTCATGTTTTCAAAAAATAATGCTTTAAGAAAGTTGATTTTACATTTATGCTAGCATCCCACAATCATATTTTACTTTTGATCAGAAAATATATACATGCACTGCATTATTTCAACTTTACCATTGTTTAGAAAAACAGCTCAGAGTATGTAAAGGTATAAAAAAAATAATGTCTTTAAAGATAACTTCCTGCAAAGGAACAGAAAGAGCTTGACTGCTGGAAACTCCACTTTCAGTGCCTGAACAAGCTTGTTGGCTGGGCGAATCAAGAAGGCGTGTGTCTTTACTGGATGCAGCCCTTCCTCTGTGCAATGCACACAGCAGCAGCAGAGGAACCTCATTAACAGCAAAATCTGGGGATTCTGCCATCATTCAGACCGGTGAAGTTCATCCCCTGGTGCCTGCTTGTGCCAGTACGCATCCTTTAAGTTGCATACTAAAGGTTTTTCATGGTGACTGAGTATTTCAGAACCAGACAAAACAGAAGAAAGAATAACTAAAGTGAGGGCATGAAACACACAAAAAACACATGCAGCAGCAGGAACAGCAGGCGCAGCAGAGGTAGTAACAGATTGACGTTCAGCTCTCCAAGTTATTCAGATTAATGAGCTCTAGAAATGTGGGGTCCCACTGTATTAATATCCATTACATAATGTGCTCCCTCCCCTAGTAAACAGAGGATTCAGGATGCCTGGGGTATAGGCAGCCTCTTACAGAAGATAATGGGCCCAAACTGATTTTAGACACAGGTCTCTTTCCCTGGAGACAGTTCTTAATGATCTCCAGTGCGACAAAGGCGTGACAAAAATATAAAGCAGTCACATTAGCACAGATAGATCTTTTACTATTAACTTGACTTCTGAAAGTAGTCTGCCACATCTTATTCATAAAATTTGTATTTTTCCCTGTTTTCACTTACTCAGCCTTCTTACTATAGCCTATCGTACCTTAAATGGAATATGCATTTCTTTTTTATGGGCACACCATACCATTGGCAATAAAAGAAGCCAATGATTCTCACAGACCATTTCTCACTTTAGTTTTCTTTCCTAATATGTAATCGTACCATAAGCATTTGTATCAAATTATACTACTAGAAATTGCTACTATAACCAAAGCATTGTTACAATGGACGTGGATGTTTTCTAAACATGGGTTTCAATATGACATTTACTCCTTCAGGAAACTCTGAAAAGGTTTTGCTTCTTATTTGCACTCTTATTTACACTCAAGTAGGGTGAGGATTTATTCCCCCCAAAATTAGTATTTTGCCAGTCATACTGTCAAATTAAAACATTTATTTACGCTTTTGAGACTGAAAGCCTCAGTTTTGAAACATTAATGATATTCACTGGTGGTAGGGAGCACATACACGCACACTGATACATGCAGAGGATGGTAGTTTTCCAAAAACAAATACTTGCATTCAAAAATATTAAACATCAGTAATTCATTAAGAATGATCAGGTCTTAAGAAAATATGAACTCTTTGCTCAATTGCATTTTTTAAATACATCACGAAGGCAAACAAGTAAGCTTTCTGGTAAAACTCAAAGGGGAAGATAGAAACATTCAGGAACACTTCTGCTAGCTCTCACAGACACCATCAGCATCTGAGAGGAAGAAATACAACAAAATCCTCGTGTTGCTCTCCAAAGGATTCTTCTCCTTTCCCCTAAAACTCAGGAAGGACCATGAAATGAATGATTAGAGGCACAGACATAGGGTGTGTAAGGCACCAAGCTGGGCTACGCAGTGGTCGGTGCTGAAGGTGCAGAGATGTCCGCTTGCACAACCTATTCCCCAGCAAGCAGGGCCTTGGCCTGCTCTCAGCCCCCTAACACGTCTGCACCATCCCTGTGGCAGCCCCCTTCCTGCTCCTGCAGCACGGCTGGGTGAGGTGCTGTCTTGAAGGCAAAATCCAGTGGCAGCCATCCGGTGCTGACTGTGCTGGGGTGTGCATGGAATTTATCATTACAGCAATTAGTCTCATGCCTGAACAACAACTTGATTGTGGAGCAGCTCTATACTCCCTGCTTAAGCCTGAATGAGTCAAAGGCATTAATAGCAGCACAAAAACATTTGGCTGCATGTTTGTATATTTTGTTCTAATAATGCTCCAGGACAAACACAGAGGAATGACATCTGCAATATTTACAGTGACAAAGTGCTAGCATAATGTGCCTCTCCCTGTGCAGAACAATTTGTAAATGTCTCATTAAAATGTACTTTTTGTTTCTTCCCTCTTCACCTTAAACCTGGTTTTTCTCCTTGCTTTTCACCATATCCTAGGAGAAAATGTCAGATTGCATGGTATCATAATATGTACACTAGTTTGGGCTTTTCAGTTTTTTTAGACATCCTTAGCTGCATTGTTCTGACACATTCAGTGGTCAAATAAATCATCTGGAAATTCGCATGTTCAGAATTATGTCATTCTCATTTTGTACTGTTTATTTCTAGGACAGCTACTTGTAACAGCTACAGTTGTCTCTCATGAAATGACTTGGATACAACTTAATATGAGCCAATGTTGTACCACTCACTTTGCAGGGGTAGCAGGCATTCCGCCACTATGATGTTACACTTAAAATGTTGAAATACAAGTGGAATGGATATTCAGTCTATTTCAGAACAAAGAGAGGAAAAATGATGTCACATATAACCTAAACAAACTCAAAGAGACTAATTAAAAGAGGTTTGGAGAAGAAATGTGCATTTCTGGTATCACATATCCAGAAATACCCTTAAATGGTTTTATTACTTTCCATATGTTTTGTCATTTTCCCATAGCGTTTATATACTTACATAAAAATCCATTTATGTATATGCAACACATTAGCTTTTATGGGAAAGAATCAAATATAATGGGCAGAAGGTTCTTTATTTTTATAAGAAAGGTAAGACCAAAAAACAGAGTGTAAAAATGGTAGGGATGCTGGCCTGCTCTTGTCCATTGAATAATCCTTTTTATGAGTTCAATAAACTGACCAAGGAAAGGGAGCATGCCTCCAGTCAGGCAAAGTTTTACTGTTCTCCCATGGAACATCCACCCATTCTGTTCCTATTACTTTTTTTTTTTCAGCTTCCCATTGCAGAAGAATATAAAAACTGTAACTAGGTAAGACTGAAATGAAGCAGGGATAGAGTAAAGCCATAAAATTGGGATGCAAACTTTCCCAAAGTTTGAAGGTATTTGAACCCAAGATTTTGGCTCAGACCCATCCTTAATTTGAAGCAGCATCTGGCAGGCCAAATGCTCTGCAAACACTGGCACTGTGAAAGATGAAGTCCCACACAACACTGCGAGCTGGAAGAAATGCTTCCCCTGTGGCCATGCAGGAAGGGGGAAGGAAGGAGACCTGGAAGCTGCAGCTGCACAGAGAGAGCCTGCTCCTGCTATCAGCCTTGTGGGGCTGGTTTCACAGGAGGACCACAAAGGGGACAAGACCACCTGCTTCGGTTCACATAGCGCTTATCCTCCCTGTTGATCCCCTTGCTCTTGTCCCTGTTCTTTTTTCTGAGATATAAACCCCATCCAACTCAAGCACAACTGCCAAGAAGTTGGTTTTTGGCACTTGGGAGTGTGCTGCTGTGCAGGGCCACGTGCCCTGGGCTAGCTGCATCCTGGGAGGCGTTTCACACTTGATCTTCAAAAGTATTTTGGTTCACAAGGATTCATGTGAGTACCTGATTGGATTTTCCTTAGGAACTATGAAAATTCAAAGGAACCTCTAGTCCTCTATTCCTTGTGATCGGGAAGGTCCTGAGCATTTCTTAAAGCCTCATTAAGTCTTAGGTTTGGTCTTTAAGCCTTAAACTCACAGTCTTCCACCCTGAACAGACAGAGGCAGACAGAATCTGCCTTACACTGGTATTTGTGCATTTAGTGTTATATTATGACTATATCCAAAAACTTTATCTCTGTATTTTAAGGGGTTTATCTGTGGTCACAAACAAAGTGGCTTATTAACTGCTGTGAGGGACATTTCACAATAGGATCTGCATTTTTCTAGAACTCTGTAATTAAAGTATGCACTAACGTGACCACAACATTTTTAAACAGCTGGCACATAGAGCTGAAAAAATAATTAGCTTTCAATAAAAAAGTTGCTTTTTATTACCCAGGCAAAGTTCTCCAGTGACTTTTAAGGATCTGCCAAGTAAAATTCAAAAATGAAAATAGAGTCTCCATGCTGGCTGTTAGCCAAGCTGAATGAAACACGAATACACCGGTTTGTGCCAAGTATTAGACATGCCGAACTGAGGCAAAGTGGTTAAGTATCTCCCCAGGTTTAATGTTACACAAAACAGTGTATCTGCCCCCAAAAACGCTGTACTTGGGGGCCCACCACTGTGGCTTTCATTTGTTTTATCCTCCTTCTCTCAGCAGTCAGGAAATGAAAAAGTGGTTCAGAAGACAGCCAAAATATTTCTCTGGGAGAAGCTGAGACCCTTGGCAGTGAAGCCTAGATGTTTGGGTTGAACAGTTAAATAATTAGGAGGAGGGAAAAGAAAAGCCAGTAACAAGTAGGAGCCCCCAGCCCAAAGCGCCCGCAGACAGGCCCCGCAGGCCACGCTGGGCTCACTGCCGGCCTGCTCCCTGCCAAGAGAGCAAAAGAGCACGGCTTTTGCACATGGAGGAGGGACAGGATTAAGCTCCGCTGTTCATCCGCCTTTAGCTTTGCTGATGAAAATAGTGCTTAACAGAAGATTTTATTTTGTGTTGTAAAATCTAGAAAATCCACAGCTGCACCTAAGAATGAGTCTATGGATCTTATGTGTTTGGACAATGGTTTTTCATCATATGGTTCTTCCCACTACTGGTCCAGTAAACTTTCTTTGCATTTATATTAATGATAAAGTCTTTAAATAGAGACCAGCTACACAGAATAGAGGAACCGGTAAAATCAGAAGATTTCATTGATGTGTGAGGTTCTATGAGAAGCTGAGACGTTAGCTGAGACCTCTCCTTGGTTTTAACTGTTACAGAACTCGAAAAGGGGGAAAAAGAAAAAAGTAACTAATTAAATATTTCAACCTGATGGTACTCTAAGATTAAATTAGACACATGAAAGCTATGGGATTTTATGAATACACTGAAATTCCTCCCAAACTTTCTGCTTGCTTTAACTTTCCCCTTCAGTTGACAGAATGTAGTGAGATAACAATTAATTAAGTCATGATTTCTTCCCCTCTCTCATTTTAGCTTCATCACTTCATTCCCAGATAAAAAAGAATTACATCCTTGAATGCTTATAACTTATATCTGATGGCTACTGGGAACCTGTATGGCCAGTTCTCCCATGTTATACAGAAGAACTACAACTGGCGACTGAGCGCTTATCTGAAAGTACCAAACACACTGTGATTCAAGCCAGGACCTAAAGGTACTTTGGCCCATACCACTCTACAGCTGCTGTAAGTGCTATTTTTACAGTATAATTTGTCTACTGATTTATCACTATTGTTAAATGGATTCTAAAATTTGCTTAAACATTTTTGTTTGAAGTTGAGGAAAAAATAGCTTCATTAACCAAGATTGAGTCTAATAAAAAACAAGTCATCTGTCCCCCAAGCCTCTAAACTGCTAGCTCCTAAGAATTAGGCAAATGGTGGTAAATGAGTTCTGAGGACAGGGGAAAAAGAGGCAGATTTGTATTTCACGCTTCAATAAGGACAATTACCACATTATTGTTAATTTAATATATAAATAAAAGCAGGAGGGAAATGTATTTCAAAGTTTGCGTATTCTGTCGAGTTCCCTTTCATAGCACAAAGCTGAAGGAAGCCAAACCTGGAATCAGTTACTTCAAAACATATTTTCATTAAAACACATGGGTTATTTTCAGGTGGATAAAATCACAGCAGATTCAATGGCAAGGGGCTGGCTGAAGCTACATTTGCACACCAAGTAACCTGGTGTTAAATCACTGGAGCAAAGGTGCTCTGTCCAGAAGGCTTTCAAGTATCACAAGTAAAATAAGTCTGGGTTGCTTAAGTTCTTACAGCTGATTCGCTTTCATGGAAAAAGCCAATTACAGATCACAGATGTCTAGACTAATCCTTTTAAATATCACAGAGGCAGGAAATAACGTGAAAGTGCAATAAATGACAATTTGTATAGCTTGGGTAGTGATGGAATAAGACGGCACATGAAAAACAAACACAAAAAGGCTCAAACGTACAAAGGAAAAATAAAGGCTTATATTAACATTCGAACTCGGAATGGTAAGACTGGAGATCGTGGGCTAGAATCCATTCTGATTTACAGCCTGTAAATCCCTTTCAACTGCATGGAGAAAAATTAAGCACAGAATGGCTGCCTGCGCTATTGAATTACTTGTTTCTCCTCCGTTCACCTCCCCCCTCTTTATTTCAATGCAGCATTTTATTTCAACTTTTGTATAATTTCTGAAGTTTATTTTAATCAAGGGAAAAGAAAATTCTATTCTCTAATAGTGTCTGCATCTTTCCAAGGCATATGTCTGGTAATTAGCATGGCAGGATCATTAGCATAAGTATACAAAGAAATTTGATTTTAGAACACGAATACCATTTTTGCTACAGAGCAATATAGGACAGGTGACAGGCCCAGCTGGGAAACCTCTTTTTCATTTTTCTGTGACCACAAATCAGACATCTTGGGCTCACAGCAGGACAGGCTCTACTGGCAGTAATTGGCACCATCTGTAGCTGTCAGAGCAGTGCCTGGCATTCCAGCATTTCATCTTTCCAGTCAAGGCATTCATCACTAGTCCAAAACTCAGCCAGCTGACACTGAAAGATTAACTTGCATTGATTTGCTTGGATAAGCTCGCCTGTGCCTCAGTTGGTACTGAATGTTCCTGTTTAATAGCCATCACCATCACAAGATGTTTACAAGGTGATTGTCTGCTTAGCTTTTTCCATTCCTCTTTTTTGTCCTAATGTGTTTTCAATTTTTATAATTTAGGAGATAGTGAATTAAAAGAAAGGAAAGTAAACACAGCCAGCAATCATAGAGAGCAAGACTTAATGAAAGGATTAGAAATTCACAGCAGTGGCAGTTTACTGGTCTTAAAACAAGCAGCTTCTCCCAGCCCTGTGTGTATGAAGAGACACAACTTGTTGATGTGGGGGTTCAGCAACAGACCGAATCTCCTCCAGCTGTCAGTCTGCGTGATAAAACTAAATTAAACTGCTATTATTTTCCAATGCAATTTTCCAGTACTCGGGTAATTTGGTTTACATTTTCCAGGAAAGCTTTATGGTATCCACACCAGATGCAAAGTTCAATCTCTTTCTCTTAATCACCTAACACTATACCTACTTACCAGTATTTTTAAGCCTCTGAAGCATTAAAAGCACAGAGCTTAATCTTTCACAGTCATACGAGGGTCATTACTATTTCAATTTAGAAACGTAACATAGAATGTTTTTGGTTGAACAAATTACCGTTGGACGTAAAAATTCACGTCCGTGTTAGAAATCAAAGCTATGCATAAGAACTTAAGGCAGGCAAACTTAAGACGATGGAAATTATCATGTCTTACATAAATGACCATCTTCTTTCTTGATAAGGAAAGTAAAGATTCTTCTGTGAGTAAATAAAGAAGATTAAGTGTTGTTGTTTTCAGTTGCCTATTACAATCTTACAAAATCCCACTCAGATAGCCCTATTACTTCTCTCTCCCTGGCAGTTAATGAGAAGATGACAATTTCCCACATAGCACAAGAGATGCCACTGCCTACAGAGCCTGCCTGTGTACGACTGATTGATATTTTGAGATAGTTGGGGACTTCTCTGTACATTTCAGACCTCTTGCAGGGATGTCTGACTGACCTGGAGCCACTCAAGGAGAGAGAAGCTAGAAAGCAGAGTGCTCACAGACCATAAGCTACAGGAGCACACATGAACTAGGGTATCATGGAAAGAAAACAGGTGGGAAGGGGTTGCAGAGCCTGACTGAGAGGTCTTGCAGGAGGAATGGGACAGCAGATTGATCATCAAGGCCCAGGGTTCAGCTTCGACAATGGCAGCCTCATCTGCGCAGGAGAGCTCTGCAGGGCCAAGAAATACCAGAACTAAAATTAAATTTATGCAAGGTTAAAAAATCACACAAGAGAAATCTGAGTCAGTCAGCACTAAAGGAGGTTCAGGCAGAGGCCTGCAGCACCCAGCAGAACTGAGTTTGTTATTCATTTCCACCCTGAAAACAGGGTAATTCAGTTACCCAGCAGAGAATACTGTGCCCATCATTAGTAGGCCTTGTCCCAGGAGTGGGCTGCCCTGAGAACGTGGGCCAGTATCTCCCATATCTCAGCCTTGGAGAGAGACACACGTTAATGTAAGTTTACAACTTAGTGAGGCTTGTCTATTTTTTTGTATACAAAAATAGCAAATTTATCTTCTTCTGCAGAAAAGACAGGCTGTACAATATTTCTTTAAATAGAAAAGGGCAGTGGCATTTAAAGTGGGTTGTAAAAATTACATATATTTTAAACTATTCTTATTAAAAGCATTTCATTCTCTATAGGACACTTGTGAGTGTTTGCAACACATCTGCAGGACAAAATAAAGAGTTAAGCATGAAAGAGTATTAAGTCATCTGGTTTAGAGGGATTTTTGTATTAGATCTTGTTCATTTATTAAGTGTAATGTGATAGTGGCCAGATGATTAATAAAGTGTGGTGGGAGTGAAGTAACAGGAAAGATAAAAATGGATATTGTAAGCAGAGAAAAGGGCAGAGATGCAGGGGGGTGTACTGGGAGGGCTGGGATAAGGAGGTCAGTGTTTACAGTGTCCAAGTGTGACAGACTTCTTTGGAATGGATTTCAGGAAGGATCTGTTCTTCCAGTGGCTGATTTTATTCTACAAGACGTCCCAAGCAAGGCAAGAGAGCACAGTGTTACCATGTTTTGAGAAAGGCACAAAGGCCTCCACACCACCATGTTCAGCCCATTTTTCACATCCACAAGCAGTAAGACTCCGGTTAGCCCTGCGGTGCAGCACGGCACCTTGTCCCTTGCATGCCTACTGCCAGCCCACCTGGGGCTTGGGTAGAAGCGTGTTCTGCAGATGGGCAGCAGCTCTGCAAAGGGAGTGACCGAAGAACTGGAAAATTGCCATTATTAACGAATGTGTACAGCAGCCTTTGTCTAGAAAAGAGAGAAGAGCAACCTCAGCTAACAATGGAGTTGACAAAGATCTAAGAAAGGTGGAATTTATCCAGAAAATCTCACTGATCACCTTAGACTATTTATTATGGATATAAACTTGAGCAAAATGTGAAGAATACCATAAGTTGACCCAACTCTTCAAGTGCAATTTTTACAGTATGAGCATGCCAATTCAAGTAGCAGTAGGTGATGTCAACACAGAACACAAGCACAGAAGAAACGAAAATGCTCACGGTGAGCCAGGGCAGCGTAGCGTGCCCATGTGCTGAGAACCAGTGGGTGCTACCTCTAACAAACATAGCTGGCAGGTTTCACCCAGCATGGCCAGGAACACAGCACAGTGCTGCTTGGGAGAAGGCTTTCTCTACGGAGAGTGGGAACTACTCAGGGGAATCAGATTTCTTTATTGACTTTTACATACACAGAAGGTGACTAGAGTAATTAGGCCAGCCTGGATTGCTCCAAGGGGATAATGAGCCCTACGGTGAGATGGAAATGTATGTGGATTGTTCTCAACCCATCTTTTTGTAAGCATTTTCACATACCATTAAAACAAGTTACACTTCTAATTCCAAAACCAGGCTGTCTCATTATGGGCTTTGCAGCTGGGCTCAGACACCTGGCAGAAGAGGAGCACTATCTCCCTGTGATGCCCAGCCAGCACTGCTGCACACTGAGCCCTCTGCTCAGCCAATGCTGCAGGGCTGGACCCCGAGGGGCAGAGCCCATGCTGGACACTGCAGCCACAGTGCAGAGAGGGACAGAGAAACCTGAAGCGCACAGCTCTCCACCCGCAGGGGAAAAGCAAACTGACCTTTTCTCTCTTTGACATCCCTGATTCTCTCAAGCCTCATAGCTCAAGGCTTGTAATAATTCACCAACTTGATTACTAGCAGTAATGATGACAATATGACAACAGAACCCATGCAGAGGAAGAACCCTTGCATGCAGTACAGGTTGGTTGGTGCTGCCAGGCATTTCACACAGCCTCACTGACCTTGTTGGTAGCTGTCTGCTGCACATCCCCTCTTGCATTACCAGCACATAGGGCTCTGCTGCTTCAGCTTCCGTCTCCTGAACCTTCTAGATTCAATGAGGCAAAGCCAGTGCCGCAGTATTAAAGCACGTGAGCAGAGCTCAAGAGGAAAACTTCTGACAGAAGTCAGAGTTCTGTGGACTACAGATTTAATGATTAAATCTAAACGGTTCAAGAAGACACAATTCAGTGAGACAGTGAAGTCGGAAGTATGAGCTCTGGTTTCGTGAGCCTAAGGATTTATAGAACTGGGAAGCTTTATATTTGAAATGTTTGTTTTCATTAAATGGCAGCTTCTTTCCAGCCCAGCTTCTCCAGAGTCTGCTCTGCATGTATGTGCCAGTCCCCTTCAGAAAAGCCAGTGTACTCCACCTTTTGGATAGCACACTAAAACAACAGTGTATCCACTAAGATTGAAGTAATTATGGAAAAAAAAATGCATTCTAAGACCTTTTTTGCAATAACTGCATCTTACTTATGGAACTAAGCAGTATCTGTTTGCTGTCAGATACACTACAGGAATAAGGAACCTTGCAGTTTTCAGATAGCACTGACCTTTTTTTAATTTTATTTGAAGGGATGCACCTTTGCCTATCAAGCATTAGAATAAATCCAACTACTTTGATACAGTGCTATGTCACCAGATTTACATAGAGTTCTGAGACATTTGGTGCTCCTCTTAAAGCCTAAGCTACGTTACCATTTATTCACATGCAAAGCATGGTTTTCATTTATTTAAATGCTTTTTAGCTCACAGAGTCACTGAATACAGCTTCAGAATGATACATTTATTGGTTTAGAAACCAGAAAGCAAATAAGAGCACATAAGACCTTACTACTTTTTAAATGTCATGGTAACTACGCCAGTCCCTTTTCTGAGAAAGTACCTTCCTTTTCTCTCTGGTTTTTTTTTTTTTTTTCCAGTTTTTTTCTTGAGTGCTTGTCAGTAACAACAATTGGTTTGATAAATCATTGGTAAATGTAGGCTAAGACTTTTGGCACTACAAACAACAGTTTCCAAAATGATTATTGGTCTGTGTATCTCTGAGGAAGTCCAACCTGAACTTCAAAATTGTTGAATGTTTTCTGTGAAACTCTGGCTTTTTTTAGGATCTTTTAGCATGATCCACTCCTCCTCAAAATAAGCACCTGAAATTGCCTGGGACAAAACAGTGTTCCTTGGAGTTGCTGAATCCATTTACTTTGTGTATATCCTGTAATTACACAGAAGAACATGTTTCTTTTCCAGCAGTAAGCTACCAATAAAAACACTACAGAAGAATAAATTAGGAAAATCCATAACACAGTCCTAATTTAAAAGAGATGAAGACCTTTGTATCTATTAAGCACAGTAACAATGATAAGAAAATATTTGAAAACAGAGGTCTGATGTGACGTTTTAAGTGCTTTACACTGAGCAACTTTTATTACAGAGTCTTTTCACTACATGCATGTTATTCTCATTAATGTCAAAAGGATTTATGTGTGCATATAGAGGGAGAAATGTATATGTACGTGTCTGAAGTCTCACCTGTCATTTTTTCTTGTTATTATCTAGTAACTTCCCTTCCAAAGGACAACATTTATAGCTCACTGATAAATGTAAGGTAGATAAATTTTAGGTCCTGGAACAACACGTTTAAGAAGTCCATCTGACTTAATTGTATCAAACCAGTTGAAAGAGATATTGTGTATACAACAGATGCAACTCTCGTTTCGTAGTTTCCAAGAGGAAAAATTCCTCTGTCAAAAGAAAATCAAAACATGATGTTGAAATACGGTGGATCTCAGGAGTTTCCTTTGCAATTATTAGGATGGCCACAAAAATGAGCCATTAAAAAGCAATCTTTATTTTTCAAACCTATCAACTATAGCACTTCATCAAAAGTTTATGTAATTCTTAAAACCGGACACAAAAAAACAGCGGACTGCAGCTGAATGCATCAGAGATATGGAATACTCTTGCAGGAGGTTTCATTAAGTCTAACATGATTTACAGGACTTAAGACACATTGCTTGAAGATTTTTATATCACTGAAGTAAGTACTCCAGGGATGTTTCGATCCACTTGAAATTGTTTTAGCTGTGCTATTACCTGGGTCAAAACTGATGGCAGCATATATCAATTAGATTGTAGCAATTTAATACCTGCTTCTATGCATCTGGTCACTCAGAGATTCACATCCTAAAATCCCCATGCTCTGAAAAGAATATTAAAACAGAAATCTGGAAAGGGGTTAGGTTACCTCATTTATTTAAGAAGCAGCCTTAAAGAAATGACACTGCAAGACTGTTCAGATTAAGAATGTCCACTCCACTCACCACGAAGGCTGGCTCTTTTCTCTGATTTTTGACAAGTGTTTGTCCTGACTATACTGAAGATTCCAGTGCAGTACTGCCTTACTAATTAGGAACACTAGACTGTAGACATCTAGGTACACAACTAGTATTGCCGTTATCCCCAGTTTAACATCTAAGCTCTCACTGTTTTTGTTATTGTTTTAATCACTATTAAATATTCTGTATTCAAAAATAGTGCCATTTCAGTCCTTTCTCATACTCGGAGTCAGAAGTATGTGGATGTTACTCACATGCAGAGAGGTAAATACAGCTTGCGCTTCTGTCAGTGTTGACCACTGTGTATATTTTATATGGCATGGGCAGTACGGCTTATCTGCTTTGCTGCTAGTTGTCAAGAACTGATTAGATTGGCAATGAGTTTGTCCCTGGATGTTACCCAGCTTGGGGCTAGGTGCCCCTGTGATATAATTTGGTTACTCAAGACCAGTTTTATCCACAATTTTTTTTCGCCAACACAGTACAACAAGGTTAGAAGTGCCCTTTCAGTAACACCTGAGAGGCTTAATCTCTTCAGGAACATCTGTTGCTCACTTCTCTGCTGTAGAACGTGATGTTTTGATCAAGAGATTTTGTTACCTGGAGTATGCGGCAAGAGAAAGTTTACAGCCGAATGACTTTCCACTGACTAAGACAGGAAGAAACCTAAGGCTACTAATACACCATGTATGGCTATGCTTTTCTGATCCATGTGCTGCTCAGTACATGTTACCTCATCTAGGTGTCATTTTCAGCAAAAAACATTTGCAGAAGACAGAATCAGTGCTTTCCTGTGCTGTTCTGTATCTCTTCTTCAAACACAGTTCATGTCTATAACTGAGTGCCTTATTCTAGCAAAAAGAAAATGAGCTTTCTACACCTCTTGCTCCCTATCTGTGATTGCCAAAGTATCAAACAGGAACAAAAACAATTTTGTGTAAACACTAAAAATATGGTTAAGTCATGATCAAGAAAAATACTGGGCTTAATATTCTTTTGAAGCAAAGAATTGCACATATAAAACAACTCAAAATTTAACTTGCATAATATGTAGTAGTAGCATTTTTGCAATAAAGCTGTTTAAGCTCTGCAAAAGCTTAATAAAAGAGGAAAGCAGGGCTATAAAGGCTGTAAGCTACAGGATTTGCCCTCCAAACTTTCCAGAGAGGGAAATCTATCTCTTTTAATGCAATTGTGCTTTACAGTGGTCCTGCTCCTGCATGAATTTCAGAATACATTTACTAGAAAATTCATTATATGAAACATTTATCCCATGAATAAATTAAAGACTCTGAAATACAGTGCAATAAAACTTTTGCTGCTAGAAAGATTTTTATGGGTGAAATAATGTGAAAATTAGTAACATTAAATATGATTCTTCTTAACCCAGAATAGTTACCACACAATTATTTTGACATGTTCTGGCATACATCATCATAGATCTAGTCAAATAGTGTTACAGAAGAGATTTCAAACCGTTTTATAAAGAATCAAGGAATTCACTAAAAAGGGCAGTGGAGAGGGGAGTCTTCAATCCTGAAATGCTGAAGAGAGCAGTTACTGCCATTATATTCAACAAAAGTAGGATGACATTGTTCAGAATAATTGTCCTCAGTTTCTGAGCTCATAAGAAAATATTTTTTACTTCTGCCTCTGTTGTGCATTAGGTGTGACAGTCTAGCATGGAGAAAATGCATTTACTGTATGCCTCCATATGTGTTAAATGTAATGGTCATAAAAGAAACCTGCATGGTGCATGAAGACATCGGATCCTCTCTCTGCTAAAAACTCAAAACTTAATATGTATACAAAGCACACACAAAGCCCATTAACAAAGCGTTAGTTCTAGTCAGATTCTTGTATCCCTCCTCATGCAGAACAGGTAACTGCATGTGTTGGAAAAAGATGCCTCTTCCCATGAGTTCCCCTGAAACTTTAAACTGTTCTTGGAAATTTAAAAGCTAGGTCAAGTGAAGCACAGTTTCAAGCTAGAATGGCTAGGCAGGTGAGATCTTTTACACACTCCTCTCAATTGGTTTCAGAGAACCTAATCTTGGACTTACAGTTTCAGTGTCCAAAATCTGGTGGGATGAATAACACTGTAAAAATCCAAATGCAACTCCACACAGCAGGACTTCCTCACGCTGTGCCTTCCCAAGTCACACGGTATTGCCATGTGTCAGATCAGCCTTACTGTGCTTGCTACTTCAGAACACCGTTGCCGGGTTCGCAAAGAAGTTCTTTCTGCTTTGGAGTACTTGCTTGCAAACACATACAGATTATTTTTTCTTTATTATGGGAAGTATTTTAGGTGAAGGGAGGCTGAATCTACGTCTTTTCCTTTGGCTTTTCCCTGTTCTTAGACTAGCATCTTCTTTGGTGGATCTTGGTTTTTGGCAGACGAACAGCAGACTTTGCTTATTGCTTATTCTGAAGAATAGCTCTTAGCACAACGCTGCCTTTTTCCAGGCTCAAATGTTTATGAGTGTTAAAGTATTTCTCTTTCTTAATAGAGAGAAACAGTGCTGCAACTGAAAGTGCAAGGTTGTGAAGCACGCCATGCACAGCAGCTATTCCAGCCCAGAGTGTATTTGTACAACTGTATTCAGAAGAGTTAAATCAGCCACCCTTGAATGCTTTATCTCTCTCTCTCTCTCCCTGTTTGGTTTCCCACAGTATAACTTTACACACTACCTCATGACATCTTTATAATGGTGGAGAAAAAGATTAGACACCAGCCCTTGAAAAATCACAAACACAGACTCATTTGTAGCATTTGGCTGCTCTAATTAGCACATCACTGAGGAGCAATGAATATAAGAATGAATAGAAGTCTGCAAAGTAACTTAAAAATTAGTACCACTAGCAATGTTAGAGTAAAAATCAGAACTGTAAGTAACAGTACGCAAAGGATTTGGATAATTACTGGATACTCCCAATATTAGATGTCACTTGATCCTAAGGGATGCTATGGCTTCAACAGCCCCCATAGGCCTGATTCCACCCCAATAAATGAAGCTCACAAAGTTCATTCAAAGTCAATGACAGCATCATGACTCCATTGTTCTTGCTCTTTTTAAAGTAAGTTCTTAAACTGCATGGAATTAAACAACCTTTTGTATGTTACTCATTGGGCTCCTACACCTACGATAAGATATTATAGTCTCCATGTGTGTGAAAGCATAAGAAATCACGTTACTCTAATAACTGTGCAAGAACACATGGATTCCTAAAGACCCACAGGGACTGCAGTGTTTGTTAAACAAAGGATTTTTAGCATTTCAGCGGTTTCCAACTAACCTTTTGGTGACTTCTGGGACTTGATCAGAGGAATAGGAAAGGTTGGCAGCAGCCAACCCTGGGCAGTCTTTGGAAGAGACGGAGCTGTTAGCTTCCTGCTTTGTCAAAGTGACACTGGCCTGGCATTTCTGAGTGCCCTCCCTCAGCTAAGCAAAGGCTTCCTGTCCCCCTTACAGCAAGAAGCCTTCAGTTCTGATCCATTCTCAACATGATGTAAAGGGGCTCCAGCTTGTAGTTTATAGTATCTTTTTTAAAAGGACCCTTAGGATCAACAATTTTATTGCAACTTTCAGTTGCACCACACGCTTATAAAACTAGTATAAGCTGGGGTCTGAACATTGTGACCTTTACTCTTATCTTCTCCCCTTCATATTTTCTCCAGGTGACTTCATTATTAAGATTAAAAATAAACAAAAGTAAAAGAAAAGAAACCAGAACCAAATTCTGTATATAAGCACTGGCAGCTTTCAGGGTTGCTTGTCATCCTGAACCTAATGGGCAAAAAGCATCAGCGCATTTGCAAGCTTTTGCAAGCGAGCCTAGAGGGGCCTGTTTACCAGAGATCGAATTTCTGGCAAGCAGTTCATTGCAGCTCTTCAAACAAGCTGAAATTATGACCTTATGTTATTGTTTCTCAACAACCCAAACCTTTGATGTAAACTAATGTTGACCTTTCCAGAATAAATTTGATGTGAAGCCACTTTTGTTTAAAATGCCCTGTGAAAATTCAGCTTCAGTCTTATTGGATAAACCCTTTTTACAGGATAATAAATAATAAATAATAAAAAACTGGATCCAATTTATTCATTGGAGTATTTTCTTTTTCTGTCATAATGGATGCTTTCTACTTCATCTTTTGTCAGGCTATCTCACACCACGCTGTGGACCCATCCATCCTAAGTCACAGCCCAGTTCATGGAAAAGTTCAAAAAGTTCATGGAAAAACTCAAATACTACAGATCTTCAGTCTGTCAGTGAAACCTACACTATTTGAGTCAAACAGCTTAACTTCCATGGAACACTGCAGATTCCACACACCAGGAGATATTTCTACCAGCTGCCTTGGTTTTCCAGCTTGAGTGTAAGAAGGTGCCTACAGAATCAATTTGCATTATTAGGTCAGTTGTGGTTCTAATTCAAGAAAGAAGTTTCTTAGGTCAACTGTAGCTAGCATGTGGAAGCGGGCTCCTTATACAAGCACCTTTCTTCCACTGAACTGGTGAGTCTGTTCACCCTTGTTCCTGTTGACTGATAGGGATCCATCCAGCTTCCATGCTGGTCAAAAGTTATTGATGACTATCACACGTAGGTAAGCTGAATGTTTAAATAATGAATTTCATTTTTTATGACTAATCACCAGCATCCTATTTTTTTTTATTAATTTGTAAAGTACTAAAAGGGAATCAACAGACAAAAAGGAAGAATAATTCTGTTAATTTTTTGAAATGCTGCTATTAATACATAGTGCTTTCCTCTCCAGCTTAGCAGTTTTAAATACCAGAAATTTATTTGGAGATAAAAAAAAGAGCAACATTTATGTGGAGTCTATTAACTAATGCTAAATTAAAGTGGCATTGAAATGGGATTACAGAAGGATATGTGTAAAAACGAACACGTGACAAGCACATGGATACCACATGAATTCATTATGATAAGTATTCTTCCAGTAAGAGTAAATTAATTCATTCTGACTGTACACTTAAAATAAAGCCAAACTGATTTTTTTTTAATAATTGCCAAAATGTCAGCTCATTGTTAAAATAAACATACTATCTTTTGTTGAGCCAAAGTGCTCATAAGACACTGCTTCAGTGTCCTTCAAATTGGGGCTACAAGCCTGAACTGAGCCTGTTACAGTAATCTGCTTTGCTGCATGACACATGTTTAGAGCGCCTAAATTCTTTTTCTGTAGAAGTCTTCTCTGTAGCTTATCCACCTATACCGACCTGAGTGAAAATGAGAACGCTGCAAAGCAAAGGTGATGAACCCAAGAACGTAGGGTAAGCTAGCCTAACAGCATCTTGTCACCAAACCAAATATCCTTTTGGAAGGGAACATACTTGAGATAACTATCACTTAGTATCAGAAATATCAATCTTCGAGTTAAAATCCGATTTGGGGGCCAGACTGAGAAGCCATGTGTTTTTTGGAGGGCAGAGTTTTATGCAAACAAAGCATGCACTTGTGAACTCTGCTTGCTAATCAAAAAAGCAAGCCCCATGCAAATCACAAAAACAGCAATGACAAATTTCATGGGTTGGTCATGGCAAAAATGGCAGATTTCACAGCATGTCACTGATTAAAAGACAGGGACAGAAAAATCACAAATAAAGACATGTAAGCTGCCAAGAAAATTGGGTATCATGAACTGAATGTTTTCTTTATTACTATAGTTCCCCTGTAAAGATATTCTCTAAAGCAGAAAACACACTAATGCAAGTCTCTAATAAAAAATGCTCCAATTTTAGGAATATTTTCCACAGGAAAGTAGTCTCCCTTATTCTTAATTTAGATAATAGCTGAATAGTGAAGCAAACAGCAATTCCAGATGACTAAATAAACTTCACAGAAACATATTTTATGCACATAGGCTTTCTTGAAGCATCAGATTAAGTCTTTATGTCAGCATTAGTATGAAGGTATGTTACACCTTTCTGCACAAGAAGAAAGCCCAAGGGAGGATGATGCCAAGAGTATTTTATGAGGGAAACCTCAAAGATCTTACCATTTCCAAGACCCTTAAATTAAACCTCTTAGGGAATATCTCTAGTCAAGGGAAACACCAGTATGCTCCCCTCCACAGAGTGTGGCACCATCCCCTCATGAAAGGATAGTTAATGCAGCCTAAATGGTACAGAAGACTAAACAGAGGTTTTTGCACATAATTGAGGCCCAGCAAAGAGCAACACTCAAAGTATACTGGTTCCTTTTTTTTTTTTTCACATACAATCTCCTCATAATAAAAAGTGGCATGAGCCAAAGAAAACTTCATAAAAAGGAAGGGTTTTAGCACTTGTTGAAGAAATGCAAGCAATCCCATCTGCAGGAACATAAAATGACCCCATCACTCATTTCTTTGTGGGAGGCAGCAATTTCACAAGGCATTACCTACACAACAGACAAAAAAAAAGATTTTCTTCATTATCATCTATCTCCCAGCTCTGCTCATCTTTAGTTGACCAGAGAAACAAGGTGTTGAAATTTACTGTGTAGTTTAAACCTGTCATGAGGTTCAAGACATAAAGTCAACAGGCTGTTGACCAACAGCAGAAAACCACACCCAAGAGTCAAGCTAAAAAAAAAAAAAAAAGGAAAAAAAGAAGAAGCATTCTCTCTGACTATCTTGTTTCTTACACAAGAAGTCTAGTGATCTGATGTCTAGGATGGATCTTGGCCTCTTGGAAAGTGATGCAAAATCTCTTCCAAATATCAGTGGCACCCATATGTCATGACGGACATTTTTTCAAAACATGCACCCCTTCATTTTTCTTGGTTGCTCAGCACATGTGACTATTACTGTAGTAACTTATTTCAAGCCAAGAGAAACAAATATCTCTCTGTGCTGACTGGCTGGGTGCTCTAAAACAACAAAGCCAGCCGATCAAACAAACATGCCCTCTCTTCCACCATGGGAACGTGGCATATATTTTCAGTGTAATATAGCTGGGGCTGATTGCCATCAATCATGAGCTGGATTCGCAGTACATCTCTGCAAAGAAGTAAGCTGAGCAAAAGTTCAATTTAATTCACCTGTACCATTTGGTAAAGTCCTGAAACTTTATTAAATTAACTTTTTGGAGAAAGGAATAGAAATAATCAGTTCATCGATTCAGAAAAGGATTTCAAAAGCCAGAATGCTTCCAAAATTAGATTTCTGCTACTTTTAAAGGTAAGCAGATGGAAAACATTTGATTCCTATTTATTACCAGTTAAATTTATGTCCTTTATTTCACCATAAACTACAAGACATCACAAAAGTGTATCTTATTTCACTGATCTTTAATAACCTGAAAACTGGTAACAGAAACCTATAATGAAGCACCCCATATACTGTAAATTAAAAATAAATAAGAGACCTCAAAGAGGTTTTCTTCAAAAGCTGCTTCAGCTTAGAGTTTCATTTTATATATACACTAAGAGAGAGACATCTGTAAACATTTCTGAAGTTTAAAGTATAATGCAAAAGAACTAGCTATGTTATTATCTATTCTAAGCACATGGTTCAACATTTGTTTATGCAAACCATATAATTGGAAACTCTGTCCATTTTCTGCTTGTGCTAAATATTCTGTGTATAAATACTTTTCATAGTAGATAAATAGGGTTTTTATTTGGTCTTATCACCTTCATATTACATATTCATTGATTTCTAAACTGCCTTAAACAGCTCTGTAGATGTGAAACATTATGAATTCAGTTTTGGCACCTTGGTATTAAATTTGCATATCAGGTCACGCACCGCTTGACATACATGCAAAATTGCACTGCGGCTATTTTATTACAACCCACAAAAGATATTCAGAAACTGCATGCAGCATCAAAATAAATTAAAGTGGATAAAAGACCCAATAGTGAACCACCTTTTTTTATTGTTCAGTAGTGCCTGAAGCCATTTATATGTTCTAGTCAATAAACAAAAGTTAGACTAAAATAATTTTTTGTCTTACTGTTATTATATTTTAATTGTAGGGGTAAATACATTTCTTTGTTCATTTACCATTGTATCCTACTTAGGAAAGGAATTCCTTGAAATTGTGTGCCCCTTCATGTTTCTCCGCATATGTCAGAGTGTATGCAGATTCTGTGTATCAAGTCAGTCATACAAAGCAATGTATTTGTCTAGTTGATTTCCTATTTAAAATGTTTCTTTAACTTACAGTGTATGCCAAGACTGCATTTGCATGGAAACTCTGCATTTACCCAAAGTTCAACGTGAATCCATCAACAGTGTTAAGATATTACAGCGCTTTCAAAATATACCAGCTAAGTACATTAGGTGGATCATGCACAAATTAACCTTTGTATTCAGAAAACTCTACTAAAGTTATTAGAAAATTAAATAGTAAGTGACACATTTCCCAATTGCCCTTCGCTAGGACTCCATTTTGATGTCTACAACATTTCAGGATAAATAAAACGGCTTTTCCATTCACTTGTTCCCAAGCCATGCTCACTTGGCTGCTCAGGCACCTCATCAAGTCGGCAGATTGAGATTCCAGGTGTCATATGGGCTCCTGGGGTCAGTGTGGTGCCCGTGAGGGACAGTGCCAGCCCTCAGCAGGTGCCAGAGGGCATGGAGCATTGCAGCTTGGCTGCCACTCCTGGCTCTGCTGCTTCCAGACGGACGGGCAGTGCTATGAGCTCCATGTGGCTGGAAGGAGCTCCTGAAAAGCCAGCCAGAGCTCACACTGGGGCCTTCTGCTGCATGCCCAGCGCTGCAATTGCTTTCATCACCCTCAGAAAATCCACAGTTCCCTTCCATGTAGAAGTAGGCAGTACAGGCACCATCTCCTTCTATTTTGGGTAACAGTTACCCATGAGCACAGAAATGAGCCTATTTCTCAACCAGCTCAAACCTCAGTGTTGTGTAAGGGGTCCCTCTGCATCCCCTCAGTCTCTGCACGGTGTCAGGCAGAAGCACACTGCGAGGCCCACGATGCACATCATCCACATCACCACCCTCCCACTACTGCTACATGTGCCAGGAGTGTTTCTTCCACAGGTTCTATTCTACTGTTAACCACCTGTAGATTTGGGAGTTCCACTAGAAAAATATGGCAGGGGATGTTATTTAAGAGATACAGTAGTGTCTTCTAAATTGCATATTCCATCAAGTGAGGACAACAGATCAAACAACAGAAATCCAGCAACAAATTTATGAGCACGTTCTACTGAGTTGCTCTAACTTAATCTAATGTGAAAACCAAAACCCAGACCAAGTCGGTGACCAATCTTCTGCCACTTGGCTCTCAAACAAAACTTCTGGCTCCTAAGTTCAAAGAATCATAAAATCATTTGAGTTGGAAGGGACCTTTAAAGGCCATTCAGTCCAACTCCCCTGCAATGAAAAGGGATGTCTACAGCTTCATCAGGTGCCCAGAACCCATCTACCCTGACCGTGAGTATCTCTCCAGATGGAGCAACCTGTGTCAATGCCTCACCACCCTTACTGTAAGAAACTCTTTCCTTATATCCAATCTAAATCTCCCCTCTTCTAGTTTCAAATCATTTTCCCTTATCCTGTCACAGCAGATCCTACTAGAGAGTCTGTCCCCTTCTTTCCTACAATACCCCCTTTAGATATTGAAAGGTGGCCCTCAGCTCTCCCCACAGCCTTCCCTTCTCCGTGCTGCACAGCCCCAGCTCTCATCCTGTCCTCACACGGAGCTGCTCCATCCCTCGGACCATTTTTGTGGCCCTCCTCTGGACGCGCTCCAACAGCTCCGTGTCTCTCCTGTGCTGAGCACTCCCCATCTGGATGCGGTGCCCCACGTGAGGTCTCACAGCGCAGAGAAGAGGGGCAGATCCCCTCTCTTGCACTGCTGGCCATGCTGCTTTGGAAGCACCCAGGATCCAGCTGACTTTCTGGGCTGCAAGGCCCAGCTGCCATCCTCCAATACTCCCAGGCCCTTTCTGCATGGCTCCATCCTTACAACTTGTACTGATAGTGGGGGCTGCCACGACCCAGGTCCCAGACCTCTGTTCCTTTCGTTCTCAACAGATCACCAAAGGAATCTGAACGTCTACATTCCTCAATACTCACTGAACTTGAGGTGAATTGGAAGAGAAGGATCAGAGCTACCTGTTGTAGCTCAGTAGTAGAAGAACCACATCTGTAGTAGCTGGTAGAGGCTCCTCTTAAGCAATCTGAAAGACTACAGCAAAAAATCTATCTAATCAGGACCACTATCTTTATGGCAGAAACCTTATAAAATTGACATAATGTAACAAATTGGTTCAAAGCATTACTGCAGACCTCCATGCTAAATTCCCACATTCTTAGCAGTTTGTAAAAATGTTTAATTTATGTTTATGTATTCTTATTCAAAATGTTAGTTAACGGCCTGTAGGGACCTGGTAATAGGATCCTTTTTTCTTTTTTATGTTTATTAGCTACATTAATGACTGTTTCTGCAATTCTGCTACAAAGACTTGCGTTAATGAACGCCAATTAATTCTGAAATGATTTTAAACAAAGGGCGATGAGAATAACCAATCAACCATGACAGTGTAAAGAGCAAGCAAGCTGCTGTGACCTAATTTTTCTGTGTTGAGTCTTAACTGTCAGAGTGCAATGTTATTCATCAAGAACACCTATGGATTTTACATATACCTACTACAGTATGGTATATACTACATTATTGTGTACTTTGGAATTGTTCTGTTCCTTTCCAGCATGACAAATGACTCCACTTAAACTACAGGTTTCATAATAGTGACTTACAAACGGCAAGTAGCTCAGAGGTCAGGCATATCTCCATATTAGAACAACCTTAGCAATTTCAGCCTCTTAACTTTTAAGACATGAGAGCTGGCTCAAACATTTTGAAGATGTGGCCTTCCAGACAGAAACACAGTGAAGAACTATCCCTCTGGCTCACACTGTTTAATTAAAGACATAATATCCACCAACCTATTTATTTATTTATTTTTCCATAGCAAATGCAACTTCTAGGCATTTGGTTAAACTCAGTCTAAAAATTCTCTGAAACTGGGAACAAGTTGAGTGATTACACTCCTAAAATAACAAATATATGTGTCAAATCTGACCTAAAAAGTAAATAGACCATGCAGGCAGATGTGACTTTTACGTGTCTATTGAGTGAACAAGCATTCAGAAAGTCATCCAACTCTATTCTAAATTTAAACAAACTGAATTGAAATTGAGAAAAGCTATTTGTACTTTTTACTGAGAATCCACATATTGGGTATGTGTTTCAGTGGCCTTATAATCACAAAAACTGGATAATTTAAATTTCTATACATCACAGACTGACTAAAAATACCAAATTCCACCATTTCATTCATGATATATTATAATATTATAATACATGAAAATATTATAATAATAAATAAATTAGGAAATGGGTCTTGTTCACCGTCATTCATAAAGGTTCTCTATAGCTGGGATAGCAACCTACATGGTATTTTAGCCCAACATGCTTAAGTGGATTCAATTTTCGCCCAAGAAAAAGCATATTTTGTGGGAAGGTAACTGTTCTTTCCATCACCTTGCTCAGGAAGAAGAGGTGGGAAACACATACGGGACTATACATGAGGTTCGGTTATCAGAATAGGAAGGATTCCACAGGTGTTCACTAACTTGCTTCAAATCCAACCCTGAGGTCAGCATTTAGCCTCCTGTTTTCAACAGGAGATGCTCTTGCTTCACTGCAGGGATGCCTTTCATCCCTCAGAGAAGCACAGCTGAAGAAACTTCCTTATGAAGGGAGAGCAAGAAAAGAATGAGACAAGAAGCTCAAGCAGAAAAATCTTTTTCTTCAGTTCTCTACATGCAGTGTAGACACTTCTATTCTTAAAACAGTATGAAAAACATTTATCAAAAACCGAACACAATGGGCTGTTTTACTGAGGGACACTCGGATTTATCACAACAGGCTTCGGTTGAGTAAAGGCAGGGAGTAGGAACCATGATGCCACAGAGTCAAAAGCAATGTTCTTTGGTGCCTGAATGAAATATCTACTGAGGCCACATTCAGAAGACAGCAGCCCATTTCAACCTTCTTTCCTCAAACACAGAGGATGCAGAGTCTGCAAATCGCATCCTTCTGTGCCAGCTGGGTTATGAGTAATGCTCCTCCCCCATACAACCAATTGGAACTACTGGACTTCTACCACCTTGACCGAACCACTTCTGATAAGAGTTCGGTGGTGGGATATGAGGAGATCGACAGTCATGATACCAGGGTTCAGCAAGCAGGTTTTCCAGTGTCCATTCACTGAAGTCACTCCACATTGCTGATGACTGATTCATATTTATAATGATCAAAGATTTGCATTAACATCTAGCCCTCTACAAAGGGTTTATTACTGAAATGCCAATTCAACTACAGCTGTAATCACCCTGCTTTATAATGCATGCATTTCAAGCACTTGTGCAAACAGTTTAAAAAAATGGAGAGTTAAATTATGTTCCTAGCATAATATGAATGTGTCATCACACCCTATCAAGCAATCATATCAAATGGTGAGGTGATATGGAATTTTGCTGTTACAATACAAGAGAAGGAACTTTCGGGGAAAAGGTGCAGAACTAAAGCAATGCTATACCACCTATCATTCACCAATCTGGACCCTCCTTCAGTTATGAGAAAGTCAAACAGAAAGATGAAAGATAAAGCTGGAGCAACATACTATTTATCTTTTTCCTTGCTTACTTAATATTAAATGGAGGATCTCAAATTTACCATGCATTTCAACCAGAAAAGATGCTGTGTGGAATAACAGATATTTCAACCATAAAACACTTTTATTTTCAAACTCCCAGTCCCCAGGCTTTTCATCATCGTATTCCTGCTTACGTTGTACCACTAACAACACAATATACAAAAAGGACAAAATGTCAGCCCTTGATGGAAATGAACTCACCACCCTTTGCTAGAGTTCAGCGTTTAGCAATCAGACCTTGCTTAATTTAAATGTGTATTAAATCACCAGTCTATTATTCCTCCAGCTTTTCATAATGATTTCTAACACTGGTCAGACTTCATACACCTGGCTGAAAATGTTTCTTTTTAAGCGATGCAAAAGCCAACCAACGTGTAAACCTAATAATTAAATTACATTTAGCTGCTGGCTATTGTTATTCTGCAATACTTTCCCACTGAGGTAGCTATAGTGATCTGATTTAAACAGTAATCTAGCAGAACACTTTTCATTGCCTGTGACTGTTGTGCAGAGCAAATAGGCTCACACCAGATTTGACTATAATTTGGGTTTTAGAACAGTTAATTTGAACTTAAGCACCTATGGAAGGGCTGTTAACAAGAAGTGTCTGCACACTGGAATTCTTTTTGTAGCTGTGCGACTTAAATTCAGCACCAAGAGCTCACATAGACAGAATATGCTTTCTAGCAAGCCATTTAAAATGTTGTGGGTGGCAGAAAACAACTTACCAGTTATTTAGCAATGTCAAAGGAAAATAAAATGGATGCATGTGTTGGATTCTCACTACAAACATGCCAAGCAAAAATAAAGACACAGATTAAAGACAGATAAAGGCTTAATTACCCCAAGATGTGCCTCAGTCTTTTACTGTGATATTTGGGTGTTTAAGCAAAAGTTCCTGAGTTACCAGGACTACTATGCAAATATCTAAAGACTGAATTTCATCATCATTAGCTATTACATTACTAGCACAAATGTCTTAATATTCTGGCTCACTACCTTAGGTAAAAGGCCATTCATATAAAAGGTGTGTTTTAGCCAATCAACAGAATTTTTAAAGGTCTTTGTTTTCCTTTAAAGCAGTATTTGTCCTATGGTATTAGTGGTTAGCACAGGCACTAAATCATAATAATTCTATGATTAATAATGATAATATTGCATAACAATATAAGTTCTAATAGGACTTTGACTCAGACAGCATTTAGCTTAATTTTACTCCATCGTATATCAAGTCTGTTAAGCTGTATTCGCATCTGGCTAGTAAGTGAACATTTCTTTCTACCTAAATTGCAACAGCTATAGAAGGGGCTGTAGCAAATCTGCTTTGGATTTGTTGGCTTTCAAACTTACATCAAGAAACAAAGTATTCTATGTGAGACAGAATGGAAGTTGGTCTATTAAGTGACAGTATTACCTATAGGAAAAAAAAAGGTATATAGAATAAATCTCAACAACCAAGATAACCCAGACAGTCCAGGGTAGACACTTGGATATCTTGGAATTTCATTAGAAGTCTTCTACTATGCCTGAAGGTGACCTAAAACAGTGATATTGCACCGACCTTTTAGCTGAAATCATGCACACGAACTATTAGAAAGAGTCCACTGGGACAGTGTTACACAGATGTCAGTTTATGGTACACCAAAAGACCATAGTCAGGATCTGCAATCTAACCCAAATATGAAGTTTATATGCTTTCATAAAGAAAACACCGTTGATTCTGATGGAGTTAGGGTATTTTTGTGTTTGCATGTTCATTTGTTTCTTTTGTGTATGTGCTTGTGTGTGTGTTGGGAGGGGAGGGAGTATTTTGTGGTTGTTTTCTTTTAAAGAACAAAGGAAAAAAGCAATCAAAATTTGCCCAGAGTTGTACTTGAGCAAGTGGTAATAGAAACGCACTTAAGACATATATCCTGGATGCATCATTAACTCAATTGTTTGAATATTGCCTCTTTGTATCTTCTATTGAATTATGAACTGTTTTTAAGTTCAGATGTGTTTAAAATAATTAGTGACAGCAACTCAAATATTTTATTTTACAATTAAAATGTGCTTCTTACTGTTCTTCCCATGTACTTGTTCACTTCCCCCCAGACATAAGCAACATGTAGACAGACACATAGTTTATTTACGACCCTGGTGACAGTTAATGTGGCATATGCTCCTACAATGTTTGACAGATAAAATGAGTTATTTACAGAAGCTGGGTTTATTATGTATGAATACTGAAAGAGCGATAGCAATTTGCAAGGTTCTCCATTTACTTTCCCAGGAGCTTGTTTCAGTGTAAGTTGTGGTGAAGTGCTGTGTAAGTGCACATCACAAACACTGAGTCCAGCCTGTCAATAATGCATTCATCATCTGTATGCAGTAATTTCGAAATTTGCTCAGATTTCATTTTTATAGGCTTTGATCCAAACACTACTGAAGTTGAGAAGATTTCTGTAAAGGGTGGGTTTGGAATTTGGCCCTTAAAGTGTCTGCAGAAAAGTAGGGTTCTATCTAGGTTTTAAAGGTGGGCATGCTATGTAAAAGGTACGAATGTATGGGCAGATAAAATAAAAAATAAAAAAAAGTGAAAATATTTAATCTACTGATCTTAATTATAAGGGATCAAAACCTGCTTCCACTGAAGCTGAACATAAAAATTACACTGACTTAATCAAAACCCAAATTGATCTTCATGGAGAAAATGCATCAATTTGTCCTTTCTGGTTTTAAAAAAAAAAAAAAATACAAAAACAAAACAAAACAAAACAAAACACCCTCACTTGTGGGGATTCCTAATTTTGACATAATTATTCTATTTCCATCACTTAAAGCTAAATATGCAAAACTATGTGACATGTGGTGGAGTACTGTCTGTTAGCATACTCCTTTTCCCAGCAGCCTCCTTTGCTGCATTTTTCACCCTTTGGAATAGTTCAGAATGCCTCCCCAGAATGCTGCAGACAATGTCAGCGGTAGTGACTGCAGCTCAGCACCGCGACTCTAACCCAGCTAGTGATGAAGCACAGCAGTTCTGTGAGCATGCTATGCAAGATGCTGCAAATTTCAGAGCCCAGTGTCAAAGGTAATCCTCAAGGATACTTGCATAACAGCCACACGTAGAAATGCCAGTGTTGGCTTTTTGTTTAAAAAAACAAACAAAAAAAACCCAAAAAACCAACAAAACAAAACAAAAAAAGAAAACAAAAAAAACCCCACCAACACAGAAGAATGAAAAAACCAAACATAATCTCTCGACTATTCTTTTTCCAAGGGCAATCGCAATAGAGCTGTGTGCACATTTTGCCTTATTTTCTAGTGGCTTGAATACACACCCTGTACGGTGTTTGTTTATATGCACACATTCAAACCTTTGCCATAGCTATCTAGACCTCAGAACATTGGGAATCTTTTCAAAGAGTGTTTGTGCTGTCTATTGTAGGCAGACCTGAGTTCCCTCTGCTTGTGCTTCAAGCTGGAAAAAGAAGTGTAAACCCAGACTGGAGCTCTCAGTGGAGTTTATTAGGTCAAACACAGAGCTGTGTCAAATGCAGTCCTGTGGTTTATTTTCTTCCCCCTCAGAGCAGAGAGAAAGCAATTACTCATGAAGGAAAGCCTATGTTCCAAAATATCTGCCATGTTCTTTGACCACAGGACACTAAATCCAAGGTGAGGCTTTGCTACAAGAACGTGGGATTACAACAATCAATATGCAAAGTCCAGCTATCACCACCATGAAAATACATGAAGAACAGTGGGAGAACATGATTGAATACCCTCTCTCATGTGCACACACCAACATATAAGATTCAGTAATACATTACATTCATGTGTACTATAATCATCTTAAGGTTTAAGAGCAGCTTGCAAACTCAGATTTTCCTCACAGAAGATAACTGATTGCTTCTCAGGTACCAAGCAGCTGCTGGAATGTTCCAGCACTGCTGTGACAGGAGTACAAGATGTGCTGCTACCACAGCCACAGCTACTTGCAGTGTGCATCTGATGCCATGCAAGGGACAAATGGAGTTGTGCAGGAGTCTCAAAGTGGATGCATCACTGTATCTAAGAGCCCGTTATTGCTGTCAGTGCTTCTCCCTGTGAATGGTGCAGACTAGTCACAAAAAGAGGTAAGACAGTTGGGAATTTGGTCAGAACAATATCCCCCAGGTTTCCCCAGTGACTGCTCCTCCTCTGGGACAGCCAGACTTCAGTATCTTAAGCCTGGGTGAACAGCTGCCCTACTATTTCCTTGAACTTTTTCTTTTTTCACACTCTTATTTTTCCATCACCAAAGTACGCACTGACATGTTCATCTTTCTGTTCTTCTACCTGCTGGCTGCAGTGCGTCCCAGTCTCTCCTCCATTACTGAGGTAACTGGCTCCATGGGCAGCAATCTAACCTTTTTTCTTCCTTCTCTGCCTGCCTGGACTGCCTCCACTGCCTTTGGGATATGGCCTCTCTCTCAAAAACTTGCAGGGCAAAGCTCTGTCCTGCCTCTAATGTTGGTGAGTGGACGTTCTCCAGCTTCCAAACCCTTTCTTCCCCTCATAGTGCTTCTCGTGGCTGAGGGAAGAAGTGCTTGGAGCCCTGCGATACCAGCACTATGGGCATAGCTGGTTCTGCTTCTACTTGAGAGGGACCAAGTGCAAGAGTAGCTGTGGGAACAAAGAGAAATTTAAGAAGTAATTGTATGAGCCCATTCAGCAAGAGACAATAAAGCAATGCCAGTAAATTCAGGCACTGAGCAGAACAGAGAGCATTCAGCTGAAAACCAACTCCCTTGGGTCTCACTTCTGGAGAAATAACAGTTGTTAGGGCTCGTGATATTTGTCTGTATTCAGGGCCAAAATCAGAAACCAGATGTGGTAAAGCCCTCCATGTGGCTTTATGTCACAGGAGTGGAGGCAAAAAAATATGTAATTCCTTTTTACTTTCCTCACTCATAATCTATTGTGAAATGATAGTGCTATGCCAAGAAAAATCTCTTCGGCCGCTGTTACTGCAAGTGTGTACACAGATCTGAAAGGCCATATTACTGCCTACATACTGTAGATACATTATTTTATGCCTGTATTTATGAAGGTGCACACACAGAAAACAAATGTACATCACAGCCAGAAAAATCATCATCTATATAGCCTGCAAAAGCTCAAACACAGTGCAGTAGCCAGCTTTACTTACAGTATTTTGAAAAACCCAAACCCACAGAATGAGATGAGATCTGCAAGAACTCCAACATGAAATGGTCTCATTCTGAAGAAGCCCTGACAGAGGCTTTAGGCCCCAGGGAGAGGGAGAGGTGGGTAGCATGCCCTCAGCATGGTTTAGGCATTCTCCAAGCCCTCTGCCACAGCCTCATGCTTTACTGACTGAATTGCCTTCAGCCCAGGCTCCAAGTGGTGGTGGAAGCGATTCAGTTTCCCTTCCTGCACCAGCTGCCCCATGCTGCCTGTGTGCTTGGAACACCTACAGAAGTACACCCATCACACTCCAGTGTTGCAGGGTTGGTCTTTCTCAGGACATCTCTTTCTCTCCCTTCCCTACCATTACAACAAAATACCACAGATAATCCTGGAGAGAGACAAGCAAATACTCGCTCCATTGTACACAGGTTTACTATCATAAGGGAGTTATGTTCAAGCAAACTTTTTATTAAGGGCATGCCACAGAGATAGCATTTTTTCTCTCCGCCTTTGGCTATAGACTTTAAACCTGGAAATCCCACTCAATAAGGATTTCTGACAGCACCGAAGTCCAAGGGCAGCTTACAGTAAAGTGCTGTATTCTATTTCAATAGTTTAAAATCCAACTCACTGCAGTCACATCATTACTCATCAAACAGGGCCCCATGTTAGCTCACACAGAGTCATGATACCAAGCAAACTTGGCCTCGTTAAAGGACAATCCTTACAACAGTTTGCCTGGGAACAGTATTTCCTATGTGTTTGAAACAAATAGCCTTTTCTTCAGCAACAGAGCTGCTCATCTTCTTATTCCAGCAATTTGTTCTTGAACAAACATATTTATTGTATTTAATGAAAGGGGAAATCCCTCAGTCCCTCTCCCTGTTCATGCCTCTGTTCTCTTCTGTCCTGCAGTGACCTGACGTGTGCCTCACCCCAGAACTGAAATGGCTGGAGCAGCCAAGAGTTGTAGAGAATTGTTCTGGGCTCCCACTACTGAAAGAACATGCAGATTTTTTATGGAAAAACTCCCATGCTAGACTGTAAAAATCAACTCCCTTTTAATGTGCTTAACTTACAGAAGCTACTGCCATCCCTTACAGGCTTGTTCTCTTCTCCAGACTTCAGCTGTCCCTGTGGAGATACAGCCAGTAGTGAGGGGAAAGCAGGATTTTTTCTATTCTCTCCATCTGCTCACACAGGTGTTTTCACTTCTTGCAGGCAAGTGATAGAGGTTCTCCATGCTCATTTACCCTTTCTTTAATATTGTCGATGTCTGTGCAATTTGTTCTGGGTCACCAGTCTCAGTGCCAGAGCATTAAGCTGTATGCTCATCTGTAAGAGGCATGGCACAATAGCTGATCTGCAGAGATCTGTAGGGGACAAGAGGTGAGGGAAGGGGCCGTGTGCCTAGCATGACTTCTGAGCATGTTTTAGGCATCCCTGCAGAGCTTCACTCCTTTCAGTTCCAAACTAAAGCAAAGAGACCACTCCGCAGAATGATCGGTTGTTGATGTGTTTCCAGAGGTTGGTCCTAGGCTAGAAATGCAACTCATTTTTTTTGAGTTGCTAGCTCCTGGCTCTTGTAACTCAGCAGTCAATGGTGAGATGATATTCCTGGTTATGTGAAATCCGATTGCTTATCTGAAGTCTCCATTACTGTTAAAATATTGGTTCTGAAAAGACGGGATAAGAAGTATGAGTAAGAAGGCCATCTCTCAAGAGTCTGATGTTTGGGATTATGGACTTATAGGATGTAAAACACTGATAAAAACAGAAAAAAGAAAAAACCCACCCACAATATTATCAAAGTATATCCAATATATTCAATACATCAAAATATATAAAAAACTGTAGCAAACAATTTTCTTAATGAAATGCAGGTGCAGTTACATCTTAATAAAATGTGTTTACAAAAACTGCATTTACAAATTTTAATTTTTCTTCTCCTCTGAAGAGCAATAATTCTTTACATCCCTGTTACATCCCATCTTGCTACTAGCCCCAAGTCTTATTCAGACCCATCATTTATGGTCCCATTTTGCCTTTTCTATTCACAATCAGAAAAAGTTTCATGTGGAATCTCTTGCACAGCAATTACAACATAAACGGGCAAGACAGATCTAATCTGTCTGTATTTTACTACCACCTCTGCATCCCTTAGAGAATGGTCTACTCCTCAGCCTGCTTTACTTTGTATATCTAGAGTACAGCAAATCAGGTACTTAATGTTTCAAGGAACTGGCAAGAGCTGATTTATCACTGCACTGAAGGGAAGGAGCAATAGCAGTTACAAGTACAGATTTTCTAGGATTTAAATATATTTCCTTGTATACACAGGCTGAAATTTTTCAAATGCAGCCCTACCTCCCACTCTGTACAGTTAGTAACTTTCTACCTGTTGGAAGGGGAAATAAGTTATGACAGTGAATGTTTGCCACTGGCACAGACAGTGCACACCCCCTCACAGGCTTTTTGTGACTCCACAAAACTTCGTAGAAAACTTCAGCAGTTTGCTTTCAGAAACACTGGCAAAGCCCTACATTCCCAATTCCCAGACTGGGATCTGCAAAACATTTGTGGTCCATGACACTGCAGCGTGTGGACCATACCACAACACCATGTTAACCGCTGACCTTTGTGATCGCGGTATTGTGCAGCAAATGATATATTTGCTAGGATCACTGCTTTGAATTTAGATTACTTTCTAATATTTCCCTAGTTAACGTTGTTCCATATTTCATCTCAATATGTAACTGCCCTTGTTGGTGGAAAGATTTTATGGATCCCTCTTTCTTCCCAGTGCAAAATAAACGGTGCTGCTTTACCTTGCAAGGAAGCTGTATGAGGAAGCTACTCCTGACTATGAGGTGAGGTTCATGTCAAGCATCAGCAGCATATGGTAGTAGAAATTATACATATATTTTTTCAGACGTTTTTAGATTCTGATTCCATGAAAGTTATGATTTTTTCAGCATCAAAAAGGATGAAACCCCACAGACGCAGGCTGCCGCTGAGGACATACAGCCTTCAGTCAGCACAAGCTCTAATAAATAAAATCCAAACCCCAAGTCCAGCAAGCAACATGAGGGTCTTTATGGTCACCTTCACTTATAAAGTGTTAAGTGCCTTACAAATTAATATAATTATTTAAGAAATTATTATTTCAACATTTATGTGTAAGATACAGGCAAAAGTAAACAGGTGCCTGGATGTTTACAAATGACAGAACTAATTGCCAGCTTTGCTTGTGGATTTAAGCGTCACAGCTTGCAGCTCAGTGAAATACAACCCAGTGAGTTTACACATCTGGGGATACGACAATGGGAAAGGATTCCAAGGAAGCGTGCAAGGGAAAGCAGCATGTATTAACTGAAATATGTTTAGACTGGCAGCATTAATGAGCAATATTAATGGGATCTGAGGTTTACACCTATGGTGACAAACTCCTCTCAGAAATCTTTGCAAATCCAAACAAAAACAGATCCACCAGCCTGGAAAATGGCTGAATATGTTTTCTTCTTTCTTCCTCCCTCTGCTCTCAAAATCTTTTCTTTGCACTCTCTGTTATTTTACAAATGGACACTTGACCAGCAACTAGAGACAAACTTAAAATCATTATTTGCCTGCTTCTCATGCTCCCTGCACTGGATGTGCACAAAATCATTTCCACCACCATGACTGCAGATAAAACTTCAGGAAACTTCATGGAGTCTGTTCTTGCTTATTGTGTTTTAAAAGAACAGAGAGGTTGCTCCCTCCTTCCTGCTGCCACAAGAGCAGAGGGAACGTTCCTGCCTCTGGGCCAGAACCACCAGGTTGTCCTAGCAGGGAAGTAGGCCCACCGGGAGATGGGCAGTGACAGACAGGAGATGACAGTGCTGCCACAGTCAGCACTGCTTGCCTTATGTGCGCTAATTTATGAGCATGAACATACCCATTTGTCTGGCCTCATTTCCATACTTAACCAATCTTTATGCCATTTCTGCTGCTGTCAAGACACAATGTGAGAGAACGGGAAAAAAAAAGCAACTTTGCATTGACCAGTAGCAATAAAGGCAAAAGTGAATTCTGCCTACTTGCAACAGGAGACCTATTGCTACATCGTTGGGATTTTCAAAGGGGAAATTTTAAAACTTCCTTTGGCATGAGATGAAACTCAGCATTTTTGAACTGTTTTCTCTTGTTTTATTAAATGGGGGAATGATTTAATGTTCCTTTTAAAATGGGAAATGGCATCACTCCGCCATCATGAAAATCTGTTTTAGATTGTTTTACTTCACAATTTTTAAATTCACAGTGCCATAGTATTTCATAGGAGTGTATTTACATCCATCTTTCTAAAACACACTGTATTATGTTGCAATTAAAGGCTCACAGACTCAGTCTGATATTTCTTCACTAATTTATTCCCAAGCCAATACACATTTTAGTGTTCTAAACCATCACTAATTAACACATGGAAATATTTTAACATGGATTTTGATTAATTCCATTTAACAGTCTAACCAGTGCTAAAACATATGTGGTGTGTCATTTCTTTCTTTTGAGGAAGGCATTGGCATTAAATCTTTCAATCTTCCTGGGCACCAAATGCTAATTTCAGGAAGATTAAATAACAGACTGTAGTTACATTTTCCTTTCTTTACTTCCCAGAAAGTAAAATGAACATATTTATGTGGGAGGAATTTCTTTGCTGCACAAGCCAAAATAAAAAAATCTATTTTTTTTCCCCAGTATTGCTAATACTCTAACAGTTGCTTGCCAATTAAATAACTTTAACCCATATCTGCAGCTCATGGAAAGCTGCCAAGTTATACGCTCAACTTTCTTTCACTCTTTTTTTTTTCTTTTTTTAATTAAAGTATTCCCATATGATGTTTTCACCAGTAACTCCTAAATGTTTTTCCATACTTGAATCAGAGACAAGTAGCTTACAGTGTGGTGACTCTGGTCATAAAGCCAGAAATGCTCGTATATGGTCCTCTTCTGATTTTCACACTTGGAAGGTATGCTATAAACTTGGTTCATATAGTATTGTTTTAATGGTTTCAAGTCTAGTATAATTCTACATGTCAATGGACTTAGCATGCAAAATACCCAGAGGTATGCATGTCGGTATCTTATGTATGTAAAAGTAGAAGAACACAGAGCAGGAGGCTGCTGCCTTCTGGATCACGAGCTAATTGCTTGCATATTGCATACAGCTTTTCACAAGATGTACTTTGATGAACTTAAGAGCAGTTAAGCACTTTTGCTCTTACGATTCCCACCAGAAAGCCACCACAGAGCTGTAGTTTATCTTCCCCCAATGGTGAGTCCAGTTTGCATGTTTCTCACTCTCACCATCCATCTCTGCTTCCTTCTGAAGATGAAGCAAAAGTTCACTGTATATTAGGATCATGCTTATAGTTCCTACAAGTCTATCACATCTCTGTTGTACAGTAACATGTTTTTCCTCCTCTTTCTCTAGTCTTCTTTTTACTTTTTGCAATATTCTTTGTAAATTGTCACTCAGCTCAACAATATATGGTGCTATTCCTTCTCCATTATCTTTCAGTAGCTATGTCAGTCTCAGATGCTATACCACATCATCTGAAACACTGGTTTCTGTTTGGTTTCCTATTACCTCTATAAAATCTAATCACACTTTCTGCACCATTTAGTTGCCTAGATTCCTGGCATTTGCACGAGAGCATTCCAGTTGTTTCTTACTAATCAAGGCTTACCAGATGAAGCAAAGTCTAATTTTCTACTTGACTACCATTTTCATCAGCATTAGAGATTCGACTCAGACTGTATTTGTGCCCACTGATTTTCCTGCATTTCCTTTATGACTCTTCTTATTTATTTAACAAGCATGCACCGGATGTATTGTTTTCATCATATTCACTTCATGAGTAGTCCTGGGAGAAATTGTAGCTGTTAGCAAGAGCCCAAGCCCTTGTTCAAGGCTGTCCAGAGATGCCACATGTTCAGTTCCAGTGATGATTCATGACAGCAGCGGACTGTCTTGTCAGAACTTGAAAATAAACAACAAAAAAAGTGACTTCTGTATTCTCGGACTGCTTAAAACCTGAACTCCTGTGCTCTCCACAAAGAAATGGAAGAATTTTTGAAAGAAAAGAAAACAAAACTCTAAAAGTTATGATTGGAAAGAGCAATGAATATGTACGCAGGTTCTTTCCACTAGCTGTGCGTTACTTTAAAGGTTTGAGTCAGATAAAATAATATTTAACTTAGCTCATGGTAAACTTCACAAATGCCCATTCATTCTAGCACAGAAAGCCAAATGCTGATACACAAAAATGTGCAAATCCTGTTTGCCATAAAAGCATGTGCTGTTTCATTGTGGGTTAGTCACAGAGATGGTCAGAGACCTGCTCCTCCATCTGAACTGCCACAGGTCCATGGGACCAGATGGGATCCACCCAAGGGTGCTGAGGGAGCTGGCAGAGGTGACTGCCAAGCCGCTGTCTGCATCTATCAGCATTCCTGGTTATCTGGAGGGGTCCCACAAGATTGGAGGCTTGTCGATGTGACTCCCAACTACAAGAAAGGCCGTAAGGAAGACCTGGGGAACTACAGGCCTGTCATCCTGACCTCGGTATCAGGGAAAGTTATGGAGCAGATGATCTTGAGGGAGATCACACGGCACGTGCATGGCAACCAGGGGATCAGACCCAGCCAGCACGGGTTCACAAAGGGCAGGTCGTGCTTGTCCAACCTCATCTCCTTCTATGACTGGGTGACCAGACTGGTAGATGAGGGAAAGGCTGTTGATGTAGTCTACCTGGACTTCAGCAAGGCCTTTGACACGGTCTCCCACAGTATTCTCCTGGGGAAACTGGCAGCCCGTGGTGTGGACAGGTTCACTCTCCTCTGGGTGGGGAACTGGCTAGAGGGCCGTGCCCAGCGGGTAGTGGTTAATGGAGTTAAGTCCAGCTGGCGTCCTGTTACGAGTGGTGTCCCCCAGGGGTCGGTATTGGGGCCCATCTTGTTTAATATCTTTATTGATGACCTAGATGAGGGGATTGAGTGTACCCTCAGTAAGTTTGCAGATGACACCAAGCTGGGAGGATGTGTTGATCTGCCTGAGGGTAGGGAGGCCCTTCAGAGGGATTTGGATAGGCTGAATAGCTGGGCTGAGATCAATGGGATGAGGTTCAATAAGGCCAAGTGCCGGGTCCTGCACTTTGGCCACAATAACCCCATGCAATGCTATAGGCTTGGGGCAGAATGGCTTGAAGACTGCATAGAGGAAAAGGACCTGGGGGTGTTGGTTGATGCTCGGCTTAACATGAGCCGGCAGTGTGCCCAGGTGGCCAAGAAGGCCAACGGCATCCTGGCCTGTATTAGAAATAGTGTAGCCAGCAGGAGCAGGGAGGTGATCATCCCCCTGTACTCAGCTCTGGTGCGGCCGCACCTCGAGTACTGTGTTCAGTTTTGGGCCCCTCACTACAAGAAAGACATTGAGGCCCTGGAGCGTGTTCAGAGAAGGGCAACAAAACTGGTGAGGGGTCTGGAGCACGAGTCTTATGAGGAGCGGCTGAGGGAGCTGGGATTGTTTAGTCTGGAGAAAAGGAGGCTCAGAGGAGACCTTATTGCACTCTACCACTTCCTGAAGGGGGGTTGTGGTGAGGAGGGGGTCAGCCTCTTCTCCCAGAGTACTAGTGACAGGACGAGAGGGAATGGTCACAAGTTGTGCCAGGGAAGATTTAGATTAGATTTGAGGAAATATCTTTTCTCCGAAAGAGTGGTCAGGCACTGGAATGGCCTGCCTAGGGAGGTGGTTGAGGCACCATCCCTAGTGCTGTTCAAGAAGCGTTTAGATGAGGTGCTAAGGGATTTGGTTTAGTAGTTTAGTGGGTAGGGATGGTGATAGGAGGATGGTTGGACTAGATGATCTTGTAGGTCCTTTCCAACCTAATGTATCTATGATCTATGAATCTATGAGTAAAAACATACATCTAAAAACTCATATCCCTTTTGTTACATCAATGTTCTTTGTTTTACAGTTTGCAGAGAGAGTGTAGTTACAAAAGCACATCGTGTTGCACAGAAATATTAACAAATACGTGCAAAGGCTCCATCTTAGTTATACCTGATGGACTGGTCCTACAAGAGCACTTTGTTAGCAGACAGCTACACTAAGTATCATGTGTTTGCAATGCAGATGGATGAAAACAAGAGGCTGAAAAATAGGCTCTATCAACTTCGGGTCATTATTCAGAAAGTGCATTGACAGTTCATTTAAAGACATTATCATAAGACTTAATGATATCTCTGTATGGTTTGATATGGTTTCTGTAAATCAATGTGATGAAGTAGAAAAAAGATGTAGTTTTAGTTATGGAAATACAATCACAGTGATACATACTTACTTCAAGCTTTATAAATTCAAAGTCTGAGAAATACCCTTCTAAGGGTGGAAAATTAATATCAGAATACCTTTATTTTTTCAGTCAGATACATCAAAATACTGAGGACCACGCAAAGGAGAAAGAGGACTTATTGTTTAAAGATTTCTGACTTCTGTTAAGAAACACAATAAATTAAACTGGCTATGAGTTTGAGAAGTACCAACAAAGTGAAACATCAAATCTATTAGCAGAGCTGTGAATACACCCTACAAGTCATTAGATGACACCTTCTCATCTTTGCTCAAGCAAAACCAATTTTTCTGCTGCTCTCAGTAAAGTCTTTAAGGACACTTTATTTCATAAGGTTTCATATCAAACTGTTCTAATACTAGTTTTTCTTACACTTAAATCGGACTGATAAGAAGTCACTTATAAACAGCTGCATTAGTACTGGGGAATATCAGAAAGGTTAAAAAAATCAAACAATTTTATAACCTTTCATTCCCTGAACCAAATGTACACAGAGAGTTCTTTTAACCATACCTAATTTTGTGAGCCCTGTTCTGAAGGTTCTGAGATAAAGTGCAAAGATCCCATTGGTCACAAAGGTTAAAAATCAGGCCCTAAATATGCATAATTATTGTTTTATATTTGATATAAAATTAACAAGCTGTCCTCTCACTATTCCTGCAAAATAGATTACCCAGTGATTGTCCAAATGATTGGACAGTAGCCTTCAAAAGGCCACAATAAGAGGTCTTCAGTCGAGTGGTGTCATATGGTCTTCATTAGAAGTATCACAAGAACAGTACTTCTCACAGTATCTACAAATTAAAAACATATGTCCTTAACCTGTAATACTGCAAGAAATACTGCTCTTTGGGTTTGTTTTTGGCCTCAGACTTTTGAAATATGAACCAAGCAAAGGGATTTCAGCTTAGTGCTTGATTCAGTCCATTCTTCAGAGCTCAGACTAGGGAATGGATAAAGCTCATATTTGAAAGAAGCAATTTGCCCACAACCATGGTAATTCACTGTAGTTGGCAGACACGAGTAGCATGTATATCAGAAGGGTGTGGGGATGGTTAATTAAAGACATCTAATTTCCATTTCACTAAAAAAAAAAAAAAAGGGGGAAGATATTAAACTGGCTCTGATACCTACAAAGAGTTTTATAAGGAATATATGGGTCCCTTGCATTCGGTATTTAGGCTCAATTAGTATGGTTATCTACCTGTCAATTTTTCGTGCTCTTTAATGCAGAAAGAGAGCAGTCTTTTTTTACAGCCAGCCCAGAAAGTACTAAGCTAATCAATACACGCAGTGATAACAGAATGATTTGAAACATGTAACTGAAGCTTATCACTTTGCAGTATACTGAGCCTGTCAAAACATTTTCCTAGAAGTAAAGTGAAAACAGAGGTTCTTCATTTTTCATTATGTAAGTGGGTGGTGACACAGATTCAGGCCTTTTGCATTTGTTCCTAGCTTTGTATTTTTGGGAACATTTGGTATACCAGCATTTGCTACTTTGAAGGAATGTGAAGCCAATTGCTCAGCAAGATTTAAAAACTCTGCCTAGAGAATCAAACGTTCTCTCAATTGCCCTCAATTTCCTGTCCCTAAACATTTATTGGAAATCTATGCATTATTCTGGAGAACAATGCACAAGATTTTCCAGGAACACATCTTCAGCTGTTCCCACAGACTCTTTACTCGATACTCTCAGTAATTTGTATTTGAGCCCAAGCTGAAAAGTACAGGCTTTCCCTTCAGATGTCTCCTACTGTGTTAGTTGATTTGAAATAATTTGTAAGCATTGGATTCCTAGAGGTTGAAATATACGCATATGTATCAAGATTCTGGATTTTAACATAGCAGAGAAATCACCAACAGTTAGCATGGTCCCTAACCTCTGCCTTTTTGAAGAAATGTGTGTAGGATTTAGCTATGCAATTCTCCTTGACTGATAAGTTACAATCTTCCACCATACAGTGGGCAGAATTCTGCATAATATGTAAACTTTCTGTGGATTACCCAGGATTGCTATAATTTACCTAAAATTCTATGCAAGATCAGAAGTAACATTGGTATGCATACAATGTATAGAATAATAAGAAATGAACATGAAATAATGTTTATGGCTGGGTGCTTAAGTGCTGCTGTCGCTACATCCTGACCAAGTCTGGTAAGTCTGTGAGAACATACCAGGAATCTTTACAAGCTCAGAAATCACTAAGCCACAATCCACTGTATTGTAGAGACATGGCAGCAGTGAAGCATTAACAACTGTGTCCATTCCAGAGGAGCTGAAAGATGGATGGATATATCCAAGGGCAGAACTGGGCCCAGTGAATTCTTGGAGCAACACCTCTTGTGACACAAATTATGTTACAAAATTGATCACTTCCTTATATATGGCAGAATGCTTCCAGGGCCCTCAACATCCTATTCCATTAAGCTGTGATAAATGAGACCGTATTTCCACATCACTCTGAACTCATCTTTTAAATTTGCTTCTTCAAATATTTGGTTACTTAACCCCCTCCTTAAGATACCAGAAATGATCTTTTTCTTTCCTATCCATTACTGATATTAATAGGTGTCATTACTGTAGGACCATCACCAAGGACTTTTATTTCTCCACAGAACTCTTCCTTTTTTGAACATGCAAAATTTTGAGAAAATCATTGAAAAAGTTTGGTTTGCAACCTCAGTATGCAGACTTGGCAAATGGAGGCAGATACAGGAGAACTACAGAACAAGTGAGAAATACCACCCAAAAGCAACTCTCCTGTGAAGATCACCACCACCATCAGGAACACTGTTAGGATGGAAACCCATGGAGCAGAAGCAGAATTGTTTCAAACAGATCACCACAGCTGGAGGTGGCTAGGGAGGGTTCATAAACTAATAAGCACCACCAAAGGATCATAAGTCTCCGTATCAATTGTATAAAGATTACAACAGAGCCACTTGCTGCAGTCATTCTGAAAAGGTTATGGGTTTCATAAGTGTGCACTGTCAGTTCTGATTAAGCTTAAACTAAACCAGTTATCTATAACGTTAGATTGCAAGGAGTTTTATTGCTGAATGCAGGGTAAATCAAATTCAGAATACACACCTGTGGAAAAACACAGAGGGCTGAAGTTCACAATCCTGACATAGGCAAAATAAATAAATAAATAAATAATGATAATAAATAAAAAGCCATCACTCCAGACTCAGGAAGAGATTTGCCTATGAAAGATCCATCAGTCTGTCTATCATCATATGCTCTGTATCAGAAAGGAGGGTTATACTTCACCTGAAAACAGCTTTGGGTTTTCTTTCCCTTTGCAAATTATGTTACACATTTTGAAAACAGAGAATAATTTAAGATTATTATCTGCATTGATTTATAAGATGCCTATATTTTATCAATCATTTGATCATAAATGAAATTAATTATACACCTGTACATTTCACTATACAGGATATACACACCAAAGCATCTGTAACAATAATCTCACAATTTCATTTTTTATCTCTCTGAGAAAAAGTGCTACAAAAACAATTTACACCAGAGATTCTTAGAGCTTCACAAAAGACTGCTGGTGAAATCCCGAGTCTAAAAAGCATAGGTATCAACTTGGCTGATTCTAAAGGTGACAGGATTTCAGTAGAATATTAAAGAAAAAGAAAAAAAGTGTACTTAAATAGCTGATACAAGTTGCAAAAGTCACATTCTGTTCCCAAAAATACTCCATATTAACGCTGCACTTGAAAGTGTCTATTGACTCATAGTGCTAATAGATGGCAAAAGTGAATAAATGTATTTGCTTTTACAACATCATTATTTCCTTTGCATGCAATTATTTACTTGCCAAACAATGCTAGCGACAAATCACAACACTCTATGAACTACAACGACTACCTACATCAGCAGATTTTTAACCTAAGGTAAAAATAAACAGAAACATCTGTAAAGTAATCTTGTACAAAGCTACGTTTATTAACAAATATATTTTCTAATAAAACACCATCTGCAAGCAACCCTCAGCTTCCACTTGATATAAATAGGCCTTTTACGGTTCTCAGATGCAGTTCCCAGAAAATTATTCCAAGCTCTACTGCAAAACACATCAGTCTTTGTTGCTGCCTGGAATGTTAACAAATAACATTGAGTTTTTAAATAGTCAAACAAATTATTGGCTTGAAACAATTATTTCAATAGAAAAAGCTGACCTTTTGCAATAAAGCGACTTAAGAATGCATCACTCCTCATTCCCACTACAAAAATATTACCAAGCAGGGAAGTATTTTGCAGAAAATAAAAAACTATGAAAGAGCCGTATTGCAATTCTTTTCCTACATGCACCATAAACCTATCTTGCAATAGTTACTGCTTTAGGGAAACTCAGAACAAGGAAAAAATATGCAGACTGTAAATAGTTCAATTTGTATCCTTATTATGCATCTGTGCTTGGAGTGGACATGAATATGAACTGATTAAAATGTTCCTCACAGGAATATTGTACTGACCAGCAATACAAAATTCAACAGCTTAAACTGTTGGTAGTAGAGACCTGGATTGAATCCCAATATTAAGAGCTCTTCAACATGCATAAAAGCTTTAATGGGACACATTTTCATAAGCATTACTGAGAACTTAAGCCACATTAATTCCATTAAAAGCAATGGGAATTCAGCAAACTCCACAAATAAACTTCTTCCCAATAGGACTGTTCAGTAGTAGTGAAATTTGGACACTGTCATTTTTTCATTAAAGATCTAAAAAAGGTGATATTTATACCAAACCAGCTCCTACCTGAATAAACAAAGTAGTGAAAATGGTGCATCAACTAAGATATCAGAGTTCTCTATTCAGAATTCCAGTTGATATTTCAGTACTGAACTCAACAGAGATCTATTTTTTTATATTAATTGGAAACAAATAATGTTAACATTCCAATCTGTGATTTTAAAACTTCAGCTAACTGAGACTACCACAACAATCTTTGCCAGAAGTAAAGTTAGTCATGCATATTCAAAAAAATAAAAAAGAAAAAAAGGAATGCTTTAGAACATAATTCCAGGAAATGGAACTGCATATTTCCAAAGACAAATATCCAGTTCATAAAACACTCAAACAGTACTCGAGAAAAGATATTTAAAACAACTTACTTCACCAACAGGAGGAATATTAAGCTTTGGTACTTTATTCTTTGAACTAGGTGTGTTCACTTTTCCTTCCAACAGTGTTCCAAAGGACTGATTTCCATATCCACTCTCAATTTCTATGGGAGGCTTCAGTTCAGGTGAGTCATTGGGTACCTGGTCCTGACCATCCATCGGCCTAACGTATGCTGTAGGCTTTTGCTGGACCATGCTACTTTTACAATGAAGTCCTGGTGGAAAATTCTGGTTTGAAAGACCATTGTTTGCAGATAACAAAGATGTGGAAGGAAGTGGAGATCCAGGACCATGACCTACAAATTCAAGCTCGGTGGGTGACTTTGAATGACTGTTTTCTTTGTAAGTATGTTCTCCAGCTGCTGACTTTGAATGAGTATGTCGTCTTGAGTGTGAAGATGCTGCCATAGAGTTTGCTTCCTCAGTTCCTCCACTTTTATGCTGTTCACTCTGACAATTATAGAGGTCTTCGTACCTGCCTTGTGGCTGGTCATGAGAAGAGCTATGCTTTGTCCGACTCTGCTGACTACTGGATTGGCTTGGTTGGGCCCCACTGGAGTTGTGACCACTGCGTGACCAGTCTGTCCTCGACTTCCTGCTGCTCTGGTGATTGTGCAGCAAAGCAGAATTAGATGACAGTGAAGAAGGTGGAGGCATTGATGTTGATGAGTGGCCACTGATCTGATGAGATGGGATCATCCTGTTTCTTTGTTCTGGGAAAAAGTTCTGTTCATTTTTGTCGATGGGTGTCTGTGGGACAGAATTCTTCGGGATTCCTACAAGGTGGCTCTGATTGGAATGGTTAGTTAGCAGATCCTTCATCTCATCATAGTTTCCCAGTGTGTTCTGGACACGGTTTGCAAGAGCATCACCTTTATTTGTCTAGAATATAAAAATAAGTAAATAAATAAATAAAGGAAAAGAGTGAGTAAATTCCTAATTAGCAAGTTACTGCTTGGAGTAGTTGTCTTAGAAGATGGCAAATGTTAGCTATTTAATGGTGTCATGCTGACATTTAATTTAATTTCAATTACATTTTACATATGTTATGTAAGAAGAATCTATCAATAACTGTGTTCTCTTGAAACAGGCTTGCATGAGTAACACTTGTGTACTGCTCCTCATTTTCTTAAATTTGCTCTCAGAAATGTTTAAATTATTTCAGTTTATAGATGTTCTGAGGAAAACAGGCTGGTTTTATGCCAGAGAAGCTGGTCTTGCATATTTCATATCTTGCAAAACATGCAAATGTGCAATTACTAACTCCTCAGCATTTGAATTGCTATCATACATTTTATTTAAATATGATATTGCAATATCATCCCCTTGACCCGTAGTTCTGCCATAAATAGAAGCCAGGTAGTCTGTAACAGGCATATGGGAAAACTCTTCCAGTGTAATGCCAATTCCTTATTCGTAGAAGGTTCAGTTTGACCCAAGATATCTAACATCTGAGTCCAGAAAAGAAAAAGCTTCTAACAACTGAATGTTATAACAGCTTCAAATAAGAGATAATTCATAACAATTTTTTTTTATAGAATATAAACAGAGACATTCTTAAGTATAAAGATTCTTCCCACTGTCTATGATTTGGTTATATCTGTGAGTTGTACTTGTTTTGTTTTTTTTCCTGAATTCCAGTAATTGTTAAATAAATACTGACTCATCTGTGTCTCACCACTATTATACTTTCCTTTCTAAAGCATAAAGTGCTTTTATTTATTTATTTATTTTTCATTTATACTTGTAAAAAGTAGGACAAATATGCTGGATTCTATAATCACTATGCAGCTAATTTCTTCTTTCCACGGAGAGCCAATGTACCAGTTTTCTTACTAATCTTTATTTTCTGTTAAAATGACCAGTAGAGAGCTAAAAAATCCTATTCCCTATGCTTATTACTTTACAAGGCTTACAGGATAAAAGCAGAGAAAAAGTACAGCTCAAGCAGATGGTTAACTTCTACAGTTTGGAATTAAATTACATCACTGCAGTGTATGTAAGTAGTGTAAAACGAACTTCAGGATATAGCTATGCTTTTATTTACATCTGGCTTTCTATTCAATACAGCAAATAATGTCACAGTCCAAAGAGGCCTTAATAAGAGGTCATAAAGAGTTTGTGGTTGGTTAGAGTCCCACTTAATTCCATGAGCATGGATCCTACCATGCTGCTGATCCTATCTTCCTCAAGTATTATGCTGAAGTCTGAGTGATGAAAAATATCCACGCACGGATTCCTCCTGAAATGTCTGCTTATATTACCCACTGTCGAACTAGTCAGGAGATGAGAAGAATACTGCAGAAAGTTTCTTCTCTTAGTACATACAGCACATGCCATAAAAAAAAATGTTGAAAAAGAAGATAATAAATGCAAATTTTCTTTTGCTTGTTCTCAGGGATTGTAACGTGTATTACCACTGCACTGAGGCAGTGATTTAAACATTTAACTGTTCAGTGTTGTTCTCATCTATATACATTTTGCCAGTGCTCCTCACTGACACAGTTAATAACCCCAGTTGTGAAGAACCACGAATCACTTTTATTCACTAAGTCCCTAGGTTGGTCATTTTAGTGGCAAAAATTATATTTTTTGCTAGGTCAAGAATAAGCTCTTTGTATACGAGCAGTCTCCTTCAACTGAGTTGCACAATAAGCCATTTGGGCAGCAGCCAAAACCAGGCTCTCTCTGTTCAACCCCCAAATTTAAAACAAGGAGATTCCATTGTGCTTAAAGGCCCAGCAGGAATTATGATGTGAAGTCTAAACACTTACATACTTGCTCTGTTTCCTTCTTCCCCACCAAACTCTTTAACTCCTTATGGGGTGGCACATAGGAAACAATCAGGTCAGGAGAAAATCTTACCCTCTTGACTTCACCTTTAGTTCAGCTAGACTTCCAGGGTGCATTTAGCTTACTGTACAGCAAGTAAAATGGAAAAGGGAAGGGGTGAAGGAGGGGGGAAGAAGAAAGAGTACTGAAAACATATCATCACTGTAACTCTTCAATATTATAGCACATTAAGTGGCTCTTGTCTCAGTCCTCACACAGGGAATTGATATTTTTATTTGGAAATAGACATTTGCAATCATCTCTGAGTTGGAAGTAACTGATTATCTACAGTTATTCTCCTTTAAAAGTTTTGATTATAAATATAATTTTACTTAATATTAACAGTACTTTATGTAGAATGTCCAGGATCTGCGGATAAAAGAACCCAAACAAAATGTATTACTATTATTTGTACTCATTTTCTGGGAGCATTAATGAAAATATTTATTTCTTGAAAAGTGTGAAAATAAGGAATTTAAACATCCTTAGCTTATTTTACATGCTCAAAACTAATAACTACTGAAGACACCAGAAAGAATTGTTACTTCTTCCACTGTTTCTTGGACCAGACTGCAAAGCAAGAGCACATAGTGAATGTAAGCAGCAATCTGGCTTACAGTGAAATAAAACTAGAATACCTATTACTAACACAGTTCAGGCGCATTATGTAACCGGCCTAAGCTCACTGTTGGATAGTGCAGTGTACTACCTGCATTTAAGGAATATAGAGTAACATTAACATGTTTTTGTTTTTGTTTTGTTTTTGTTTCCTCAAGATATCAGGGCTCTCATGAGAAATAGAGAATTCTTGACAAGCCTGGATACCAGCGAGATAAACACAAAATCTGGTCATAATTTCTGGTTGTTTTTTGTTACTTCCAGACTGGGGCCAATTTCTACCTTCATATTCTATGTAATTGGCTGATTTCTCAAAGGAGACCCTGAACAGCATGTTGAATCACAATTTCGCTGCTATCAAGGAAATGCATTTTCTGAGTATTCCAAGGCATAAATTACATGTCTGGCTTGTGACTTGTGGCTAGCAGCCTTTCTCCTCACTCTATGCTGTTATTAATTTAGGAAATGTACACCTTCATACATTTGCCTCTACTGCTTTCAAAAATGATCTGTAATAGAATCCCATTGGAAGACTAATTTGCTAGCTAGCTATTGCATTATAGTTTTACAAAGAAAAGAACTAATGGGCTCAAGCTTATAGGCCCAATTTGCAGGGGTTTTGTGACAATTTTTATGAAACCTGAGGTTTCATAATTCTTTCACTTTCTCATATCTCAGTTAAACTAGCCTCTGTAGATCAGAAGTTGAGATGTTTTGACATCTGCTAAGCCTGAATAGTGTGGAGAGTTTTGCCCCCAAAAAAGATAATAAATGATTAAGCATTCACCAAACACTACCCAATGGAAATGCTGCCCATTAGGTTCTGTTTCTCAAGATGGACTCTTCTGAGTCTATTCCTTTGAAAAAATGAAAAGCAAAAAAGCAAAAGAAGCAAAACATTATCCACTTGTACTGTTTTCTCTAAAATATTCATCTCTGAAACACTTTACTGCTTCAAAACATTAATAGACATTAGCAATTCACAAGTAAAAATTCAACTTCTCTCACAAATTAAGTATGAGTGAGTTGGATCAGCAAGGTAGCAAAGGCAAGATCCACAACTCACATGCTCTAAAACACATTAGTGGGCTCACAGCCCTCACTGTCCAACTTTCCCAAAATAATGCTGGCTGTCATTGGATTTTGAAGGTGTTTTTTCCACGAGACAGTGGAATTTCAAATAATATTATTTTTACTTTTAATAAGTCTGTGCAATCCATTTTTGGATTTTTAAAGAAAAATATATTTCTTTTCATGTATGTTTACACATATGTATACTACATAGAATCAATGCATAGATGAGTCGTTCAAAACAACAAATATATCTGCGTTTTCTTTGACAGATAGCGGGACCGAAAGACAGATTCACCAACAGCTAGAGTGAAAAGGTGGTAGATGGACACAGATACACTGGAAGGACACACTTGAGATCTTGTTATACACAAGGAATAGTAAGATGAGATTGTCACTTCCAAGTAAATAGAAGAAAAGTAGGATTATCAGGAGTAATCAACATGGATTCACCAAGAGGAGATCATGATTGACCAATGTGGTAGACCTCTATGGCATCATTATCAGATGGGTGGATGAGGGGAGAGCATTGGATGTTGTGTACCTTGACTTCTGCAAGGCTTTTAATACTCTTTTCCACAACATGCTTGTAATGGAGCTTAGAAAGTGTCAAATAGATGAGTAAACAGTGAGGTGGATTGAGAACTGGGTGACTGGTAGAGCCCATAGGATCATGATCATCAGTGTGGAATCTGATTGATGCCCATAACTAGCAGCGCTCCCCAGGAATTGGTACGAAGTCTGCTCTTGTTCAGTATCTTCATCAACATCCTGGATGAAGGGATAGAGTTCATCCTCAACAAGTTTGGTGATTATACAAAGCTGTGAGGAGTGACTGACACACCAGAAGGCCATACGGCCACTCAACAAGACCTGGACAGGCTGAAAGTTGGGTAGAGAGGAATCTTATGTGATTCAAAAGAAGCAACTGTAGGGTCCTGTACCTGGGGAGGAACAACTGTGTGCACCAGTTGGGTGATGAGCTAGAAAGGAGTTCTACAGAGAAGAACTTAGGGGTCCTGCTGGCCAACAGGTTGGCCATGAACCAACAGTGTGCCCCTGTGGCCAAGAAGACCAATGGTACTTTGATGTACGTTAAAAAGAACATGGCTAAGAGGGTGACAGAGATGATTCTCCCCTTCTATTCAGACCTGGTGAGGCCATGTATAGAATACTATGTCCAGTTCTAGGCTCCTCAGTTCAAAAAAGACAGGGATCTTCTAGAGAAAGTCCAGCAGAGGGTCACAAAGAGGAGCCAGGATCATATCCCGTATGAGGAGAGGCTGGGAGACCCAGGGCTGTTCAGCATGGAGAAGACTGAGAAAAGATCTCATCACTGTTTATAAACACCTGAATTGGGAGTCAAATGGATGGGAATAGGTTCTTTTCAGTACTGTGCAATGACAGGACAAGGGGCAGTGGGCAAAAGCTGCAACACAGAAAGCTCCACAGAAACATGAGGAAGAGCTTCTGCACCATGAGGCTAACAGAGCACTGGAACAGGCTTCCCAGAGAGCTGGGGGACTCTCCTTCTCTGGCAATATTCAAACCTGCCTGGACACTTTTCTGTGCTGTAGGAAACCTGTTTTATGAGGGCGTTGGACTTGATGATCATCAGAGGTCCCTTCCAACTCCTATAATTCTCCGGGTGCAACTTGTGTGTGCAAGGCCTTGAATCTCATCCACACGGAAACATCTGTTCATTTCAAAATGGAAAAGGGCTTTAAACTGAACATGAAGTACATTCATCCTCATCTCATGAGTGCTTTATTTTATTCTAGAATAAACATGAATAAAACTCTGAATTCAGTTTTGCAGTTGCTTAAGAATACAAATTACTTACTCACTTATGAGTCAGATCCAACTCTTGATTTGTTCCTAGGAAATTGTAGTGTGGCAGGTTCTTAGCAATGTAGGATTTAGAAAAGAAACACCAGTTTTATTACTTTGTCCTTTCTCCATACTGTAATATGAAGGCAAGATCTAGTTCTCTTTTAGTTCTCTTTATTTTTGAAATTTAAGAAACATAACTATTTAAGTATTCAATTCCCTCTTAATTTATGTATTTCTCAAATTATCATTATGATAGCTTTTCAGCATACATTTTTCTTTGTTCAGTTCCATAGATAGCTAATTCTCTCCAGAAAATTACCAGGATGTTTGGTTTTTTTTTTCATTTTGGTTTCTCAGTTTTTGACCACATATATTGCATGTTCTGTATATGCTCAGTGAAAACACATGCATACTTAAAATACGTAAAATTAAATATTGTAACTACTGTCATAAAATAAATAAATATTGGGGTAAATGTTTCCAGTTCTTTACTCAAAATTGAGCACTGATTTACATATTTCTCTATCCACTGAAATTCCAGTGAGCGCTCACTTGGTCATTGGGTTTGATGAGGAAAAAAATTCACTGTAGGATTTGACTGCATTGGATTTGCAGGAAGTATCAACAAAATTGTTTGCAAATAAGATATTATTTCTTCTAAATTAAGGTGCTAAAATGTGGTCCGGTTAAGAAACAGTGCATTGATTAAATTTTTATAACAACAACAAAACACAAACAAACTTTTCCACTGTATAATACTTATCTGTCTGAATCAGTCTACCAAGCTATAATTATTAGACACCGTTTGATATTAAAACCAGTCTTTTCTCCTCCTTTTCTGGTGATTTTCAAAGAGCCCTCATCCTCCCTACAGCTGTTAACAATGTGAAATGGAAAGATGAAGTGGTGGCCTTTCAATGGATGCCACTGACTGGGAGGAGAAAGAGATATGGAAATTTACATTCTGATGAATTCTTCAGGGAATATCTTACTGAAAATCAAAGCAGCAGAAATCATAAAGGGGGATATCCCTTGGTGATGAAAATCTCAGGCAGCACAGCTCCTTAGAGAGAATAAGACTTGTCAAAAGTCCCCTTTTGTCCCACCCTTGTTATGGTCCCCAAGGCTTCAGACACTCTCCCAGAAGACTTCTTTGGATAGTTATGATTGCAAAAGAGAGCTCATGGTCTCACTATTTATAAAGAAGTCCATCTGTTTTAACAATTCAGGTATATTTTCTTTTTAAAACTAAAAGGACTCAGTGTTATTTCTGCAGGTCTGACCCCACTGTTAAGAGATACCAGCAACACATACATCTATTTTTGGACTTTGGTGCGTGTTTAAACATCTTTAAATGGAATTTAAGCAAAATTCCTGATTCTGCTAATACTAGCATACAATTCTGGGTGGAGCAGACAGTTTGCTCTTCTGCCATATGCTGATTTGGAACATTGGTCTACTCAAGAGTGTAAGTAACCACACAGATGTCACACTTATTTCTCTTGGTTTGATGTGAAGTTATATTTGTATTTTCAAAACGAATGCAGATAAAAGGCATTCTAAAAATGCAAAACAACTATGTCGTTTACCTTGTAGGGCTCCCCAAAGAGATTAAAACCCGAAGCAAAGAGGTCTTCATCTTGCTGGACTTCTTGGTTTCTTCTCTCCCATTCCTTCCGCTTAAGTGCATTCCGGTCTTGCTCATAGTGACTGAAGAAGAGAAAGACAAAAAAGACAGTACATTATTTTCCCCATAATGTAGTTACATGTTCATTACCATCAGTAAGAACAGCAAAACATCAGAAGCTATGCAACTCCCGAGGATAATTCTGAAAGAACAAAAAAGGCACTGCATCATTTTCCTAAATGTAAATTTGAAGTCAGGATACTATAAGAAATTGGATAATAGAAACTAGTCAGTACACTTTCAAAATGAGAAAGACAGAATGTTCTTTTCAAATTAGCATAACACAGTGCAGAAGAATAAAACAAATTTTGATGTGATGCATGCACATGCATCTACAGAGAACGTATCTGTGCAAAGGGAGCAAATGTGAAACCAAGGATGCCAGAAATGCCTTAAATCCATTTAACTGTGTGAAACCTGTCTATATCCACCCCAGTGCTCCAGCAAGCCCTGTGTGACGTAGACAACCTAATTTTGTCCCATGTACTTGTCAAAATTTTTGTATGGCTTCATTGTGGGTGTCAAGGGTTTTTTAAAATGTGTTTCTGCAGTAAAGTCCCAGAAGAGACTGTAGGATATTTTATTCTAGTGACAGATAACTTTACAAACAAGCAAACAGAAAAAGATCTATTGGCTTGGTGTTGCAATGGCTAGTGGTACTTATTTGCATGTCAGCTTACTTTGTGCACCTGCCAGACCTAGACCATGATCACATTCACTTCTCTCCTGAATAGCACTGAAGCACTTTGGTCTCCTGGATCTGCAAGCTACCTCTTGCTCCTCAGAGGAAGATATAATTGAAAATCTGAAGAGAGGGAGGGAAGGAAAGAAGAAAAGAAGAGATGCATGCTTCAACTTGCTCTGACAACCCCTCATGTGACAAGCATTAAGGGACACTTCTGTGATTTCAACTCATATTTGATTCGTTATGAGGCTTTTGGCTCTACTTTGTGTCAGTTGATTAGCTACCAAATTCCAGTCGACAATTTGAATAGCATATTTGATATATGCACTGATGTCATCTGCTCTAAGCAATGTTTTCCCAGTAGATTCTGCACATGTACACACACACATCCATGCCCATGTTGTATGTACAGATGCATACATACAAATGGACATATCACATACGCAACAAAGAACAGTTAATTCTCATATCTCTGGTGAGAACAAATTAAATCTCTATACAGCTACACTGCACTTGGAAGATAACCAAATATCTACAACTTTTGCCTTTTTAGCTCAGCATGATGTTGTATTGAAAGCTTCACACCGAGAGATATAATGAGGAATGAACTGCACAGTGATGAGGCTTTAACAGTGTATAAAGTCACTGATTTTTGAGTGAAACCACAATTACTAATTTGAAGCACCAGCTAATTAAAACCACAGCTATGTATTTAGCCTCTTGTTATACCTACTGCAGTTTATAATTATGAGGACCTCTTTATCTACTCAATTAAAGTTCTTATGATTCAGGTAGGTTGTGTTTGAACCTGCGAGCCCTGCAGAGAGCACAGGAAAGCATGTGTCTGTTTCTTGATGACTCCCTGTATTCCTTACACTGTTTTTGTACAGGAAGGGAAAGAAAAAAGACAAACAAATGTTGCAGTGCCATCTTTAAATCAAACTATGAATTAATAATTGGTATAAGCAACTCAGGATCAGTCAAGTTTGGATTACTTGAGCATGGCTCAAAAAAAGAAGATAAAGCCACCTACACAGGCTGAGCTGAAAGATTTATATCCATATTTTTCTTTTACATTCTGGAAAATACCAGATTTTATTTATTTATAATACCACTTGACGTAGTGACATCACTGGCTCACATTCATTCACCAAGAGCGAGCTTCAGAAGATTCTTATAATCATTATTGGTATTTTTTGCAATAGATAATAGCACAAATTTCTAGTTATCTAAGGGAGAGAAATTGTTGTAGCTAACAGACATTTTCCTGTTCTATACGTGATCATATGCTGCTACCACAGTGCTGCAAACTACAAGCTATCTGTTCACTACAAGGTAGAGAGAGGGGACATGAGTCTTTCTTCCCATCAAGTCCCATCAAGACTAAAATCCACAGCTATGGAGAATGAGTACAAACTGTTTCCAAAACTGGAACATGAGAATGAAGACAAGGCTGATTCCTCTCCCTGTTACTACTCTGAAGTAGCAGACTGGTTTAGCCCAGGACCACAACCGAGTCCAGGAGCAACAGGAAAACATTTTATTCACACTTCTCATGAGAGACCTTCCCAGTGACTTCTTGGCAACCTCACCTATAGAAGGAATGATTCATGCAACAAGATCAAGTGAACAAACTCTGAGCCTGATCTCAGCTTCAGAATACTCAGTCCAGTCAACTGAGTGGATTTAATGCAAGTAGGATTTTACATCCCGCATGAGTAACTTTTTCTTACAGGAACAGTCACAATCCAGGCACTACTGCTTCAAAAAGAATTCATGAAAATTAAAGGTTGCATTTTACAGTCTCACAATGGCAACCTTGGCCCAAAGTTTCAGGGTGAAATCCTGCACCCAAACAAAATGAATGGGATCTGACTATAGAATATAGATCAGTTATTTCAGCACAGAAGAGGAGTTTCTTTCATCTTTCATGTGAGGTTCCAGTGTTTTATATAAAAGTTAGCTCAGGTCTCAAGCATGTGAAGCATTTAGCAATTGGAAGTATTATGCTACATCTTAACGGAGAAAAAGCAGCAAAGGTTTTAAGACAATTTACACATTGCAAAACAGTTATAATGAACAAAGTAGTAACCCAAAATGGCACAATCATTTAACTTTATGTCTTTTAAAGTGAAACAGTATTTACAAAGTTAATAGAAAAGGTTTTTCTTCTTTTCTTTTGTTTCTTTTTTTTTTTTTTTCAAAAAAAGCACATTTTTTTTCCAAACACAACATACTTAGGTAGTTCTCTTCCACTGCACATCATCCCAGTGCACTGACACAGGTTGTTCAGACAGGTGGTGGAGTCTCCTTCTCTGGAGGTATTCAAGATTCACCAGGACACCAACCTGTGCAACTTGGTGTAGGGAGCTGCTTTGGCAGGGGTGTTGGACTAGATGATCTCTATAGATCCCTTCCAACCCCTACAATTCTGTGATTCTCTGATTCTGAAAGATGTATTGTCCATGCACCCAATACACAAGCACAAAGGTCCACCTCCTGCCCCCCAAAGATGCCTGCAGACTACCAATCCACTTTGCACATAAGCAAAGTTCTAAGTGAACTGCTATCAATCAAATCAATCCTAATCTTTCTAACATATTGTCCTGTGAGAATAATAACAAAGGAAAAAAAAATGAAAGCTGCTTTTTGAACTCTTCACTCACACGGTTACTTGACATGGTGCTGACTGTGGCTATGGAAAATTACATAAGATAAGATCATACACAGATTAGGATAACAACTTCGGGTTCTTTAGGATCCAGAGAGTAATACTGATTAGATCTTAATGTCTCAGTACACTGAGAACACAGCAGGATATTCTACAGAAACTCTTAATGTGGTCACAACACAATCTCCGAGACTTGTGTTTAATATTAAGCCTAACTAATGTTCTGTGAAATACAGATATGTGATTAGTGGTGAAGGTGTCAATGAAAACTACAGTCACTCTGAGGAACACCAGAGTTCATTCTGTCTCTTCAGTATGAGAAATACTTCACAACACTTTTAATGCCAGGAGAGCAGGAAATCGCAAATAGAGTTTTGTACACATTTTAGAAAGAGATTTAGGGAAAAAAAACAACAAACAGCTGGAGGTCATAATACCCATTGTATATGAGAAGGACAGTTCCCTAGATGCAGCTGTTAGGTAACAAGTCCATTTAAGTACATGAGCTTTATTGTTTTTTTACCATGTATTAGATTAATAATTTAATTAGAACAGGGAGGTTTGTACATAAATCTGAGAAGAGCAGGAACGGTGAGCAGTAAGAATGCTACAGAGAACATGAGACCATTGGTCTAAAAATTACAAGTGTGCTGTGTAGAACAGAAAAAATAGTAACAATAACTGCTTTGGTGTTTTGGTCCGGTTTAACATCAAGACAAGCTGCAAACACATTTTGAATAACAGTGTTTGATACTTAATCCTTTACTATTAGACCAGGAAACATTCATTTGTTATTTTTCTCAGCTGCAAATGTCCTCAGGGACAGTGGTGAGGTGATGTACTGTGACAGGGCAGGTGCTCGGCATGGCTGAACCCGCGGGGCCGGCAGGGCAGGCTGCGTGGCACTGAGTGTGGCTGGGGAGCAGCTGACAGACAGACCAGGAGCTGCAGGCAGGACACAGGACAGCAAGCATGCACCTGGGTGCTGGGCTGGAAGCTGAAAAAGTGGATTTGATTTGAAGAGATGGAAATCAGACATGCACAGTCTACAAAATGAGAACTAGAAGTAGTAGAAAAACGTGGGCATTGGAAAGGACGGTGCAATCATCTGTGGTGAAAGTAATCGGATACGGTGCAAAATAAAAATTTTTTAGGACAGATTTCAGAAGAGAGCATGCTTAGAAGGAAGAAGTAAAGGGAAGGCTCAAAAACTCAGGTGAAGAGCTGAAGGTTGAGATCTAGTATTTTGTGTTTATCTTTACAGACGTGGTAACTGAAGAAGTAGTCTCCCAAAGCACGGAAGACTAGGAAAGGCAGATGAGCCTGATAGTGGAGACAGGGTGGAAGAAAGTCAGACCAGATAAGTTTGAAGGAGTAGTCATGGTGGCAGGAAGAAAAAGCAGAAGAGAATGATCAAATACCTAATGTTGCAGAAAACATCATGAATGAGAACAGAACATCACTCTGTTGATTCAGTCAGAACAACAAAAGTGCAATGGGGAAAGGATCAATAAAGAAGCAGGAGCAGAGAGGCTTTATAGTAGTGACAGACTACATGTCAGAGGATAAGTGCACAACACTGAAGAAAAATAGCATCTCTACACAAGTTAGGGAGGAAGCAGACACTGTTTTCAGTGTTTAAATAAATGTCTGAATTCACATTGCTCATGCTGATCAAATCAAGTATTCTCCTCTCAGAGTTCCTCTCACCTCTGTCTCAAAGTATCGGGTTAAACCCATGATGAAAGAAGCTCTCAAACTGAAATTGGTGGAAACAAGCTCTCAACTGGTCATTGGTGGAAACAAGAATTGAAAAGTTTCTAAACTAAGATGCACTGGATGAAAACTGGTACAAATTTAAGAATTGAAAGTCCCTTCCCAAGGTTATTTCTTCACAGTTTTGACTGTGGGACAGATCTGTTGCACCGCTACGAGTGCGATGGAAATTGGTGAAGTAACATCAGAAACTGGACCACCTTGAACCTTCATTTGCCTGAGCAAGGTACTCAACACCCCAATCAAATACCGATTGTGAATATAGTTGGTGTACGTGAAAAATCCAGTTATTCTCCAGTGAGAATAATCCTATGCCAAAACTACACCCTTGACTGCTTTTCCACACAAGGACAATTATATTTCAATGTGAGTAAAAATATAAGGCAAAAGGCAGTTTCAACAGAAAACCAAACAAGGTGAAAGACTGCTTCTAGCAAATACATTACTGTAGCAATTCACCTCTATTGTACTTCACATTTATCTCAGTATTATTCCACTGATTTCATATAAAGCCAGGCTGCCACAGTATTGTATGGGGGAAGGAGAACAAGCTTCCTTGGCATATTCTAATTCTTCCAGTACAGACCCTGATATTTTATTACACTGATTCCAAATGAAAAAATCAGCCTGAGGTCTTAAATTTCATTACACTTCTTAAAACATGTTTAGTAAATGTGGGGAATTTGAAAACCTGATTTTTAACAAAAATATGCTTAATTTAATATATCTTCCCTACTCATCTGAAGTTTCTGTTTCACTTAATGATAAGCAGTACCACACGTAAAATAGCAAAATTCTTCTTCATCTGTTCAGCGCCACTGCTCCTGTATCTTTGTCCTGGTAAATTTTACTGCTTAACAGGGACCAATCAGACCATGATAGAATAGCTTTACATTTCTCTCTCTCCTGTATTTAACATTTACTTTAATGTTGTGTTCTTCTTCGTAGCATGAATAGTTACTGCAAGTATTTAACACTGAATGTATCTATCACTGTACTTTGAGATAAATGATTCATTTTAAAATATAGAATATTCTATCTTTGATGTTCAACAGTTATGTAGAGAAACACTTGAGCTGGTCACTGGTTATCTATCCACATGAGCTAAATCTCTTAACAATTTGCATTAAAAACAATGCTATTCCCATAGCCTGGCTGATAGAGTACAGAAGATTAAAGCCTCTGAACAAAATAACACCCAAGAGACCCCAGGCAATTTATGGAAATTTAAGCTAGGAGGCTGAGGGTTTGTCTTGTATTTGTCACATTCCTCATTCCCTTTAGATATTTTCCCCCTAAGTATCTAGAAAATGCTATTTTCACTCAATTTCTCTTCCTTTTGGCATTATGCAGTCCCAAACCCTTCCTAAACATGAATTTGGAAGGAACAATTTGGGGGAATGGATGGCAGAGATAACTTCCTGAATAGTAAGTGTATAAAGAGTAGATGAGGTTTCAAGGGGGAGCATTTATTGTTTCCTGTATCATCGCACATTGTCTTTCAATATGATTAGTTATCAGTCTGTTATCCAAAACTGGGATGAAATAAAGCGCTTACGCAGTTATGCTTCATTGATGTCAGCTAGGGGAGCATGAAAATCTCCATGAAGTTGGGTAATTGATGTGTAAATCAGAGTTCAATCACTCTATAATAGAAATGGTCCCACTGCAAGTAGGACTGTTGAACAGTATTGCGGAGGGGTGGGAAAGAAAAAGAGAAACAGAGTCAAGATAAGGTTTATTTATTTAAAATGATAGTAAGTGGCAATTTGCACAATTTTCTTTTCAGAGAGAAGCGCTGTCAGACACATTTACAAGCAAGCAGCAGACCACCGTACGTGTATTCTTATTTGGCAATAATTAACTGTTTCTGTTTTATTAAAATGCTCGGGGACACTGTTATGGATATTTAAAAAGCAAATTAAATGAACATGTTCATGCTTTGAAAGGCAACATGTGTAAACGACATCACTGATTGTAATTTGGTTAACAATCTATGTTCAAGGTATGTTTTGGAGTCCTGTTACAGTTCTCTTGTCAGTTTAGATTTGTTGTAAAGGAAACAAAAGCAAAACTGAAGGAAAAAGGAAAGAGAAAAACAGTTACAGTATAAGCACAACTCTCCAAAAGGACATTAAAAGACAAAAAGATCATTAGTACACCAACCACATTAAATAGACTTACAACATATTTTTCTAAGAGTAAGCGCTCAATATCTAAATAAAATATTAAGATAACATGGTAGGTTTTTTTGTTGCTTTTGTCATCATCTTTTGTTTGTTTTAATAAATGAATGCACACTAATGCACTGATATAAATTTTCCAGAAACACCTGGAATTCAGTAGTTTAGTTATGATTTACACTGAACTGCTAATAAACTAGCGAACTCACATAAAGGTGAAATTTATGAGCACTTTTGTCACCAGATGAATTACACTCAGGACGCTGGATCTGGATTAAGAAGCTCTATTAGTTGGGTAATGTACTGTGACTGTAAGGAGACTCTGATAACTACTGGGGAGATGGATAGGGAGGTTCCACCCAAATTCTGAATTTCATTGCCTTTCTGAGTTTAACAGAATATGGCAGTCATTTTTACACTCTTTTACAGATTCTGCTCATCTTTTTTGGGATTAGAAATTTCTTCAAAATTCACTGATGGCAATGAAACCATTAGGCCTCTGCCAAAGTATACAGTATAATCCAAAAACACTTCAGAATATAGCTTTCTAGCTGCCATCATGCTTCTCACACTCACCAGCACCAGTATTTTACATATTAATCTGTTACTGATAAATACAGATTGTGTTTAGTTGCATTATTTTTTATACACATCAACAGCAAATGTTGCATGGTACTATTATAAAGATTATATATGTACATGAATTACTTCCAAGGAATAACAATAATTTAAAGCAATTAAACATCTTCTAACAGTGCTCATTACAGTCAGTTTTTCCTTTGGCTGTATATCTCAAATTAGTAATCAAAAATGTGCTTGAAAATATTCATCTAAGTTTCTTCTGTTTTTACATGCACCACATGCAGAAAAAAATAAAATATATTTAAATAAATGGAAATAGATTTAATTTATAACTATTTAGTGTATACAGACTGCATTCTTAAGTCCACCTTGGAACTCTGCTTTTATTTTTACTTTATTTGGTTTTATAACTTGAATATTGCTACTTAAAACTTTTTAAACACCTGTAGGATGCGTCCTTAAAACTCGAGTTTCTGCATTTTCCAAACACTTCCTTGAAATATTGGCAACCATGTGCGATAGACAGCTAACATAATTCCATCATTTTCAACAATGTTATAAAACAATCACTGATTAACACATCCTTTTGGAGACAGATGAATCGGCAGACTCAACTGCTTGAGTATTTTATCACAGAAGTACTTCCGAGCTACTCCCACAGCTCTAATAAATGCACTCATTTACTAACAGTCCCCTATGCTCCCCTGAGATTTTACACGTGCTTTGCAGCTCTTTAACCACATGTTTTTAAACTTAACTTGTGCTGAAGAATAACACCACAGGAAAATTAAAAATTCAGTAGGATGGTTTTCATTCATCAATTTTAGATTGAAGGAGTAGTGCACATAGGTCTTGGTGTATACTGCATACACACGCAGACTGACTCAGAGACCCCAGTACAAAGCCAAGTAGTGCTGTAAGTCTAACACAATGTAATTTATTGTTATTTACAATTCTGGCTAGAGAAATTATCTCCTAATAAAATAATTCTTCCCTCTATTGAAACCTTATATAATTGCTTCCATTTATTGTAGTAATGTCTACTGGAAAGGAAGAGATGCTCATTACAAATTCAAGTAAACATGCATCTTCTTTTTGATGCCATCATAAAACATATCTTGAGTACTAAGCAAAATGGAGGAGATACAACAAATTTGTGGCTTCCTGAGACTTAATGGTGATCAGTTTGGAAAGAACCTAGAACACTTCAAACTCTAAATCTTGGTTTTTCTTCAATTAGACCTCAGAAAGACACGCAGCAAAAAGGTACCTGTTACACATAGATTAGAATAGAATATTTTCATGGTATTTTTCCTAAGTAGAAACAGAGTGAACAGGTGAATGGATTATCATCACTTCGGCTTCTAGTGGGATAATATTTAATAGATATTCTTATATTTTCAGCACAAATACAATGTTTATTCCTCAATTATAAACCAAGTAAAAACTATGAAAAAATAATTTAATCGAAGCAGCACAAAGTTCATCAGCAGTGTAGAGGGTTACATCCTCTCTAAGGGCGCAGTTCAACTTCAGCTGATGTTACTGGCAATTTTCACAGTGATTTCGATGATAGCTGGACGGGACCTAGCTTTGTGATACTGACAAATAGGCCAGGTCTCATAACACTTCCAGTTCTAAGCAACACAGCAACTTTTTGGTACAAACTAACTTCTCTGCTGTATTCTACATTCTAACTCAAATTCTTTATCCCATGGCAAAAAAATTAAAAATGCAAGTTTAAAATTTGCCCTGGGATTTGAAAGCTAAAAGTAACCACTTCAAATACTGTAAAATAATTTATATTCTTCTGTTATCTTATTTAGCCTTACCAAAACTACAACCTTGTGTCTGAAATCATTTGAATATTTAAGGTGGGTGCGACACAAACGATTATCCCAATACTACAGTTTCCAAAGGCAATCAGGTATTATATCTATTTTCCCAATTAAGCCTTGAATGCATTTGAAATCTCACATATAATTGATTTCATGAATGAAAGAAATATCACAATGAAGAAAGCATGTCCTTCTAAGGCCTAATTCCTAGATGAAAGACTAAGGTCTGCCATCTAGCAGTCCCTTCTCTAGAAATGGACAACAGCAATGCTAAGCAAAGGCCCTAGGAACAGAGCAGAGTGTTCCACAGACTATTACAAAACTGTCTTGAGAAATTTTTGCCACACATAGCTAAAGTAGTAAGAAGACTATATCTTTGTAGTCACATCCTTAACACTCTCAAACAGAATTTCCTGTGGCAAGGAGTTTCACAGCTCATCGGAAACATTTATCTTAAACAAAGTTCGCCATTCGCATAGGTCTGAAAACTTGATTTAACAAAGTTGTTTGCGTTTTATCGGATATGTGAAAAGAGAATTTACATGTGTATTTTTGAGTACCTAAATTTTTTTAAGGCAGATGAACAGGAAGTTCTAGTTCTCTTCAGTCTCCAGAGAATCTCAGACACGGATGACATGATAGTAACTGTACTATGACCTTTCAAGGTTAGATACATGGATTACTGCATCCAGTTATTTACACTAGAAATCCTTTACAAGTATTTCTGTTCTTTCTATCAATCAGCAAATAAAAATCATTATTTTCATTACCATAAGGATAACTAATAGAAGTGTATCTTCTTGAAATTCCTTATCATAATTTGTCTAATAGAAATATACTATGTAACTTGCAAATATTAAAAAGTTATGTGCATTGGATGCTGGCCAACTCCAGCATATTTCAATATTTAATATTAAAGCAGTCTAGTGTAAAAATATGTAAACTAGCTTCCATCCTGCTTTAATGCTCACTTAACATGCGTAGAAAGTGAATGCAATTTTGTTTAAATATTTAACATTACATTTCTTCTTTTGATTATTAAAGTATTATAAAAGCTAAATGAAAACGTGTTTGCAACCTTCTTCCTCTAAGTCTCATAGGTCATTGTTGCTACTTATATTTTTTCACTCTAGCTGACTTCTTTAGAGGATCTCAAAGCTCTTCACAAATCAGTATAAGTCATGTCCAACTATGCCTGTGGGAAGGAGTAACTACTGATTTCACGCAAAACAACAGAGGGAATGAAAGTTCAAGGTCATTCAAGAAGCAAGAGACAGCTGTGGGAATTAAACTGAGGAGTACTGACTCCTAGGCATTACACTTCACTGTTAAGATCAGCTGTAACTTGCAACCATTTGTCCACTACTAAATTCTGAGATGACAACCATCCGCTTGAATTTTGAGAATACCAACGAACACTGTACAGGAAGAAATAATTATCTTTATGTGAGTTTCCAGAACACTGGGTCATGCATAGTGAGACAAGTTTTCTCCCAATGAATGTCACTGGGAGAGGTCAGTAAGGATGTTCTTATTACATCCACTGAAGTGTATCAAATGATTTAATTTCGTGTAGTGCCCCACTTACTTTGAAAAGCTGATACCGCACAGGGCATAGTGTCATTAGGTGATTAAAGTACAACAGCACTCAGCTTGCCAGCTCCTTTCACACCAAGGGCCTACATGTGTTACCGTGGCAGTCCTGAGCCTGGAAAAGCCATGCTGGAGGAGTCAATTCAGCCCCAGCAACATCACCAACCCCTCTATCCAAGACTTCCCACTCTGGTAGGCACCAGAGAGAAGATCACCAGTCCCCTAGAAAAAGCAGGCCTTCCCTCAGCCTTTCAAAATACTTTCACAGCACTGGTGACAGACCAAAACCTTATGTGACTTTCAAGTGTGTCCACGATATCCTGATCCCAAAAGCAAAAGGAGTTCAGCTGTACTGACAGTAAAGTGACACAATACAATCATAAAAGTCTGATGTGCTTCCACTTTTCCGTTGGTATTGCCTTCGAAAATAACTAGCATCTATCTCTCCTCATTATGCCAAATGTATTAAAGCCTCAGTATCCACGGAAGGAAATGCATGTTTTGTCACACACTCTCTTTAATGTGACAGAAATGCAAATTTATGTTTTCTTTCATACAAATACCTAATGGGGTTTGAATAAAATAAAATCTGCACACTGCCATGTGGAAATTAATTTTAAAGAACTGTTTATCAATTTAATTCCACTGATAGTAACAGACAGATTTATGAGGCAATTAACTAAATATTTGTTTTTTCACATTTCAATTCATTATAGTAAATTAACAATTTTCCACTTGAAAGTCTTGCTTTGCTACACTGAAAGCCTAAAAAATGTGTATATTACTGTCAGTCTAGGAAGGATTCTCCAATTTTTAGAATATGGATTATTCTTCTCACACTAACTTAATGTATGTAACTCAAATGAACAAACAACACTAAACAAACAAACAAACAAACAAAAAACCCACAGCAGAATAGCCCCTCCAGCCAAAAACAAAACCAAAAACAAACAAACAAAAACCAACACATATTTCAGTATTATCTACTGACATCCTTTAAATGTCAGTTTCAAACAATCAAAGAATTAACTATGGCTCTAGAATCAATGAAACATCTGCTCAAGTCGACATCCTACCCAGTTGACTTCAAAGACCCCTCACATCACATCTTCCAGTGGGTCCAAGGAGACAGCCTGCAGCCATGGCAGACACATCTGCCTCCTCAGGCCTTGTAGGGCCTCACATACCCACTGAAAGCACAGCCTTCCAAAGCTCTAGGATGAGGCAAAACAAAACATTAAGTAAAACAAAGAGCCAAGAAAAGAGAGCTCATAGGCAGGGTCAGCCTGCTCCTGAAGGCAGCTCATCGCTGTGGGCAGTGCCTGCAGGATGGTCATGGCAGGTGCCCCCTCTGTGCCCAGGGCAACCCCTGGGCCTGGGGCCTGGGAGCAACTTGTGCAGCAGTAACTCAGCTTGGTCAGCACACATGCAAAGCCACATTTCACATCCACCTTTACTTATTTTGATGATTTAAATAAATTCATGACTTCAGCTCCAAGGAGGTCATCTGGTCATGGACATGCAGATCTCTTCACAATCGTGGGCCAGCTATGAAAGATATTTAGCAGCAATCAAGAGGCAGAACTACAGTTTTATGTTCTCCTGGCGGGTATCGAACCAAATTAACGCCAGGAGGAATATGTTCTGTAAATATATATGTAGAAGCAGCTGCTTGGATTCCCTTCTTCTGACTGGTGAGGTTCTGCTACCCAGACAGAAATAGCCTTGTGCCCTCTGTACTTCATCCTGCCCTTGCAGAAAACAGATCTGTCAATGCGATCAGTAAGGTCTCATGGGCTTCTGCCAGGTTAGCTCACCAATGGTGAACATACCTGAATGAACAGCACCAACAAGACTCCCCAGTTCTGCTCAGGTTCTAAATATTTTCTTGCATAAAATGTAGTTTGCTTGCTTTTAAAAAATCTTCCTGTTAATTCACTGGATTACAGCACATCACAACATTAATCTAAATAGGGTTTTGCAGCCAGATCTAGAAGATCTACCATTTTTCAAGACCATATCTCACAATACTTCCAAAAAGCAGGAAAAAGGAAGAAGATGGGGCTGCCCACTGCGCTAAGTAATGAGAGCCTGCAGTTCACTTTTTCCATTGCTAATATTTACAAATTTGATAACAATGACAGGGAACAGAGGATTTCCAGACAGCTATTAATTATTTCAGAACAATGCACAAAGACCAGTTAAGTAGCTAATTGCTGTTATCAAGGAGCATTACAAATTGAGAAACTGAGGCATGGGAGGATGACAAGACTTACTCCTGGCCACAGGAGGAATTGGGGACAGCAGTGGGGCTGTTTCCCACAGCCCCAGCTTGGTCTCCTTACCTCCCACAATTCCACTAACCTCCCTTTGTCACTGTATGGAGCTACTACCATCACAGCACCTTCTTTGCACTACCAGCAAAGACACCTACCATGTACCATGTCATAAGGCTAAAGCTGACACTGAATGCTACCATCAACACTGTTTATAGTGTTTGCACTTTCCAAGCTTTAATGACACTACCACCAGCAAGGACTTCAATTTTAGCTCCCAGGAAGCCGATAATTATCAAATGAATAAAATACTAACTAATGTTTAAGTGCTCCAACTGGCTAGCGGAGAAGCATTAATTCTTGATAAATGCTCTATACGTTAATATTTATCAAGCTGTTAAGCACCATGCAGTATCTCATCCTATCAATCCACCAAGTTAAAATAGATTAAGTATAAGCATAGTATCTGAGTGTTGTTATAAATGCAGCAAATGTTACTGTACTTTATCCTTTTTCACTTAAAAAAAAAAAACAAAAAACAAATAAATAAGTCAGTAAATCAGTGACCTCTGTATGGGACATTTTCATGAGATTAATAATGGGCTGGGAAAGATGGCCCTCACTTGTACTATGGGTTATCAACGCCTCCCATCTGATCAGCAATTCCCCAGAAAATGCCTTTTGCTTCAATAGCTTTTGCTTAAATAGATCACTAGCAAGAGAAAAAAAAAATAACTCCACTATAAATGGATTCCTGTAGAACCCAAGTCACAGATGTCATAATCTGCACAAAAAGACCTTACAGGTGAATGCAAAGGCCTTTTTTATGAAGGTTGTCCTGAAAGTAATGCCTCCTTTTTTATTATGTTGGCCCACAACTGCAGAGGAAGACGTTAGTGGGATGACAGCATAAACTGAACCTTGCCACCACTCTTCTGTTACATTTTGTTGCCATGTGACAGAAGGCAGCAGAGGGGCAGCCTGACAGAGTGGCATTTGATGTGGGGGTGTGTATGAAGCAAAGGGAGGAACTGAATTCCTCTATCCGGAAACAATGGCACCTATTAACATACATGGATGCTTGCTCAACACTAATGGATACCTAACAGTGGGAGTGAGCACAGTGAGGGGTGGGTGGCACTTTTCAGCAGTGGCAATAAGGCTGTGAAAGAAAAGCCACGTTCCAGATGGCCATGAAGATGGTTACAAATGTGGCATGCAGGCTTTGTTCATCACTGCTGAAAATACATCACTAGTGGTGGTGATGATGTTGAAAATCCGTGTTTTGTAACTGATACAGTGCTCTATCAAATAGTTTTATTGTAATTGTTGCATCTCTTGTAGTTTCCATGGAAATAAAAAAGAGGTATTACTTTTGGAACAGCCTACATTACTGTACTCCACCTTTTTTTCCCATGTAATACAACAATAGAGGCAGGCAATGGGAAAAACTTTTGATAGTCCCTATAAGCTTACAGAAAAATGTTCGGGAAGGTCTTCAAGATGCTTCCTATGAGCTCTCAGACATGAAGAGGTGAAGGATAATGTGCTTTAATTTAGAATTTCTTTTCCACAGTGTGAACTTCTGATATGTGAAACAGCATGAGGGACCTGTTTTATCATGAGGGACAGGGACATAAGCTGCAGGACATAAGCAGAAAACAAGCTTTCAGCCCTTGTTGAAATAGAGGAAAGATACTAAAAAGTGTATGACTGACTCCTTATTTCGTGTACAAAACACATTTAATATCAGGATGCTGTGGAGAGGCCCTCACTCACTCAAGTTTCATTATCATTACAAAATACAGCAGAATGCCTTCACTCATAAGTTTATTATCATAAATAATTAAAACAAAACTATCCTTATGGTACGAAATAAATGAACAAAGTACATTATAGGATGCATTTGTTCTGGGTTTTACTGCTGTTTCCTGGCTCTCTGCATCAGAAAATTCTAGAACTTGCAAGCACTCTCTTGATCATTTGCCTGAATTGGGAAAATTTTACTGCAGCTGGCTCAGATGACTTGTTCTTTCCAAAACAAAAACAACGGAAGGACAGTAAGTATCCTTTACAAGTTACATGTGCAGTATATCTCTCTCTTCTAAATCAGAGTACACAATATGCAAAATGGTAAAAGAAATCAAAATACAGTATTGATTTCTAAGAAAAGGACAGAAGAGAGAAGAAATCTAGTTCTAAAATTAAAGACTGATTTCTAATTACAAGAACGTGCTAAGGTACTGATGAAACAATTAAATATCTGCAGCACTGAAGCTAATAGTATATTGTTCTCATAAGCTTGAGAGTGTTGGGCACATTCATGTTCTTTGAAGTTTTGCTTTGTTCCTTTGACTTATTTTATGCAGGTCAAAGATCACCATCACTGCACATATCTGTCACTGCAGGATAATAACGCTACAACTCAGCTTGGAAGCAGGCTAGGCTGGCATGTTAGACTAGCAACAGACACATCAATCTTACTATTCCTGAAGACCATGCAGTTCAGCGCCTGGAGGTTTGAACTCAGAACTAATGATAGTTACTAGTTTCTGCATCTTGATGCACCAGGTTAGGTCTCTTTTCTTTTGAGTAGCCTGTCCCTATGGACAAGCAAAACATGCCAGGAAAGCAAATCATCCTGCCAGTCCAGCAGTCACTGACAGAACACTATTGGAGTGCAGCAGGACTGTGGGGAAGCATGCAGAGACCTGACAGTGAAAAGAGCTTTCCAGGGAAAAGACCTGGAAAATAGAACAGTCATCATAAGTTCAGTAATAATCATAATTTGTGAGGAATAGAAATACTATTATTACTTGTGCAGTAGCATTAAACATGAACTATTGCAGCATTCCTATAGTCAGCCAAGTAACTGATAGCCACCTAACAAAAGGCAGGCCAGGATATAATCCCTCACTCATTGTCTAGAAGGAAGTTTTCTTATGTTTCTCCTGTCCAGGATAGGTTGAAGTCAAATAGTTTTTTTTTTTCTACTTGAGAAAACTGCATCTGCCATGAATACTGAATGTAATTACCTGCGAGTTTTACTGCATACAGCAAACCCAATTAAACAAGCCCAAGGAGGAATGGTACCTGCTGAAATTCCAATCTCTGTCTTACGTTTGCATATAAATGAGATCACTACGTCTCTAACAAAAAGCAGCCATATTCCTGCCTCAAATTGGAGGTTGCCTGCTATACCAAATAGAATAATTGTATACATCAAGATGATGATGGCATTTCTCAGCACCAAAAAGAAGGGAAAAAGTGTTGATGTTTACACAGTGCTGCAAACTCCAATAGTCAGCAGGAGGCTCTGCTGCTAAGCATCAAAGAGGACATCTTTGCTGTTCTGTTTTTGGTTTTGCTACACTGGGCCAGATTTCAGAGCAGGTATGTACATGTAGATGTGTCTGCACAGCACCAGTTTCTTAAATGCCCTCAGCTTACACTTTTCACCATGTGAGCTACCAGTGGGGGAAATATAAAAGAAACATATCATGTAAAAATCATACATGTAAGTGCTTGAGAAAACCAGGAGGCAAATAGGCACCTTTTGTGTTGGAACTGTTGCAGCATTTTAAAGCAAGGAGAGGAAAAGTGGTTCACAAGTGAAGGAATGTGTTTAATGGACTATAATTTTATCACATAATATGGAAATTGAAATTGCAAGAACAGCAAGAATATATTTGTTTCTAGTTCCACTGGGTCATCATCTCTCCCAGGTGCCTAAAGAGAAGTACCTCATGCCAGCACACAGTTTCTGTTCTTTCTATCCTGAGTACAGCTCAGTGCTCTTGTGGAGCAACCTTCCCCCCACGTACCAGAACGAAATCCTTCTAAATGAACTGGAAGCTCCCCGCTGACCTCAGAGCACTAAATCTGGCCTCATTGCTTACAAATGCTTTTACTTTATAAAGAAGCAGAAAAGATTCATCAAAATCACATCAAAATTTGTAACATAGCGTACAAATACTTTTTTTCATACAACGCATACATACGTATATTTATGTGTGTATAAATATAGAGAAAAAAAATGGTCCTTTCTTTACACAGGCATTTCCACTAAATCATTATTAAGAGATGGAAAAAACAAAGTTCACCCTCAAAGCACCCATGCACTGCTGCTGTTCCCTTGGGAAAATCTGTTCTGAGAATTATCCTAGGGAATGAAAACCATGTATTGTTTCATTTTTGCAACAAAAAATAAGATTGCGCTTAAAATGCAGAACTGGTTAGAGAATTGCGTTACTAATGCATGTAGGGTTTTATTTTTTTTGTTATGGGAAACTGAATACAGCCATCACCAGCTACTCTACAGTCACAGCACGTAGCATCTCCAAGTTGTTACCGCAGCCATGTGAACTAAAATAAAAACATTTGAAGAAAGAAGAAAGAGAAATAACACTGAAACCACTGCAGCTGGTTCGATGCTCGGTAATACAGTTGACCTCAGACAAGCTGGTGGTCTGTTAGGGAACAAGATGGAGCACTCTACAGGAGTTTAAATCCCAATCCTAGCACAGGAGTTTCTCTCAATACCAAAGTTGTTTCTTCATAAAGAAAATGAAGTACATTACCTCTGGAAATGGTAACTATTTACTTCTTGAAAAGCCTTGAGAGAGCTCTCACAAAGGGTAGCCTATGTTTTATTAAATCCTATTGTATGGTTTTATTTTCAGGTCATATAACCTGAAGGACAAAGAATTCTCTCAAACTTTTTAAAGCACTCCAATTTTATCAGGGATTAGTTGTTCCGATTCTTCAATAATTCAGGCTACATTCCAACAATTTCCTACACCTAGATGTGAGCAATATTAAAGCAGAATTTATATACTAGGTATTTCTATTGAGTCCCAGACACTCAACAAACCACTGGCAATACAATCAATATGAAGACCTCGCTGAGAACTTCAATTCTGCACATTTGTTGCTAATACTAAATGGCATCTCACTACAATAAAACACTTAATTGTACATCAAAAGTATATAGTCACATCAGCCCACAGTTAGCTATGTTGTTATCTAGGAAATGAGAAATGGAAAGAGGGAGACAGCCATTCCCACTTAGCTCATTGTTTTATTGTTACATCAAATGATACACTACAACTGCTTTGTGCCATGAAGTTGGACAAAAAAACCACGTTAATAGTTCTGCTAAGCTGTGCATATGGATGTTCTGCATTGCTGTGATACAAAGCAGCAGATTTGGTGCATCAGGTCCATAATATATACTTAAAGTAAAACATGCTAATACATTTTATTTTAAAATATTCCTTAGAAAAGTTAAAATCATGCAATCACCAAGGTGCTTTTATTGGAACCCACTTGTGCTCATTGTGATGTTTATTATGGTATTCTACAAAGGACACAGAAAAACTTTACCCCAGGCACTAGGGATGACCAGAGACGTGACCCACGCAGGCAAATTCTGGGATGTGTTGGGAATTGTATATGACAGAGAGATAAGGCAGAGAAGAAATCATGCGTTTAAGCTGAATTTCCACTAGTGACTGAATGGAGAGGTCTTCATAGAAGAAAAATGCCTGACAAAGGCAGGAAGTGCTCTCCATTTGCTAGATGAAACACACTGTGTTGTTTCTCTTCTTCAGCATGATGTTCTTCTCAGCCTTCTCAATAGCAGTGAATGTTTCCTGCTACCAAATTGTTCCATCAAACAGAAGTGGACCTCCCCTGCTTAGCTGCTTTATTCCCTACCTCCAATAACACTTAGAAAGGATTCAGACAAGAGTTACAAGAGCAATTAGGGAGCCTGGAGAAACTTACCTTACAAGGAAAGACTACAGCTCATTCTATTTAGTTCATAAAGGAGAAGGTTAAGAGGCAACCTGATCACACACCAGAAGTACTTACACACGGATGAGATTTCTGAGAGCAGATGAGTATTTAGTCTAGCAGAAAAAGGCGTAACAAGATCCACCACTTGGAAGCTGAAGCCAAATTCAAACCAGTTTACACAGCATCAGTATTCAACAACACTATTATAATTGTTTTAACAACTTGACTGGAAAACCAGTGCATGCACTGCCATTTGCAGCCCTTAACTGGGTCCTGGAAGTCACTAAGATACTCTACAGCATGGTGAGACAGGGTGGTTTGGTGTAGGTCCTGATAAACTGAAGAAGCAAAGCCTTCCCCAGCCAAGCAGTGCTGTACTCCTCACGTGATGTGCAGAGTCACTTGTGGGAAAGTCACCAATGGTTTCTGCTGGTCCCACCACCCTCACCTCAGGAACAGGACCACACTGCACAACCAGTTTCAAGCACAGACACTGAAATTGTCACATTTGAGAACAGAGAGACCCTGGAGTTTGAAGCTGTGAAACAGAGGTTTGAAAGGATCTTAGGTAAAACAAAGAGAAAACCACAAACGGCAATAAAAGTGATGCACCTGAAACAATTCCTCTTATGCTAGCCAACAAGACAAGCATTATTCGCCAACCTCCTGACCCATCAAAAATCAACCAGGTTGCTTTTCTGTCTCCCCCCTGGCAGTCCCTTCTGCAAAAGCAGCAGCTGCCCCTCCTGTACCAACCACAGTGCCAGCACGGGGACCTTGAAAAAAAGCTCTGCACTCCTCCAGATCTTCCCCAGAAAAGGACGGACTGACTTGGTTCAGGCAGCAGTGCAATAGTTAAAAATCCCTGAGCTGCTGGGAAAAAATACCATCAAACCAGTTTATATCTTACTGTATTTCCTTTCCATTCAAACCACATTATGCTGCATACCATTTCATCACTTCACAACACCACAAACTCACTTTTAATGCAAAACAAAGCTTTTCAATGTAAGGCCCCACATTGTAATCCAGAGTAATTTTTCTTATCTATTTCAACAGCAAATCTTTAGTGGCAACCACATGTTATTGTGTTTTAGGGATTGAGGCTTTTATACGAACATGCTGATTGTCTCCTTGAGACATATATAATCAGCATTTTGTGCCAAGAAACACTTAAGCCAACACAGACTTTTACCACTCTGAAAGGCTGTTGGAATTGGAATTGTATATTTTGGCTTATTTCCTTAAGCCTGCAATAGCAAGAATTCCTCGGTTGTTTTGGATCTTTTTTTTTATTATTATTATTATTTAACTTCATTCTTTTCTCAAACTCTCAGAGATTGAGGAAAAAGTCAAAACACATGTTTGGAAAGAAAGAAGCAGTACCAGTAAAATAATTCATACTGATACACCAGTGCTACCTAACACAGATACCTCCTAGAAAATGAACATCTGCCTCAGAAGCTGCTCGATCACTTCTGCCTCTCTCTGTACGCAAAGGGCTGTGCCTACACACACTTGGCTGCGAAGCAGGCACTAGCAGCGATGGAAAGCAGTGTGCAGGTGACTCTGAATCTCATATATCAGAAAAACTACACGAGTGTCTAATGGTGTATTTCAACAGTTCAGAATATAAGTTTGCTGTTCAGAGGAGCTGTAGGAGTAATGTACTCAGTATTCATGGAGCATCCTGTCACATTTGCTGCAACAGATATTTTTAACTCCCTTTTGCTCCATATGTAGAATGTTCAAATACACAAAAGAATGTCTTAATTGGTCCTGCTTTATATAAATGAATAATGGGCTAAATGGGTTGAACTGAATACCGTATTTATCTCTCCACTGAGGAAAGACATGATGATTCAGAAACAGTGAAGCCAAGAGGATTCAGAGCTTTACTCACAAGTGGAATATATATCTTCTGTCAATACATTATGTATTCCACCTACTACAGCCCCCTAAAGGCACAAATAGAAAAAGAGGCAAAATCCAAATGTTTCATTTCTCCTCAGCATACAATCATGGATGCAGACCTTTTTTTATTATTATTTTTATTTTTATTTTTTATTTTTACATCTTTCAGGACCTATGAATCAAATCTCTGAAACTCCTTATTTTACTAAATTTTTGCAAATGCCAATCTCTCCATTGTCCTTTTTATCATTTGGTATCACCGTTACAAAGGACATTTGGTATTTGTAAGAAGCAGAGGCAAAAGAAGCACAAAGAAGGCCTGAGCTTGCCTTTACCCATTCCAGCCAACAGTTCTACTCTGCAGCCGCAGCATCTTCCCAATTAAGCAAGGATACAGCTTACTGGGCATTGCACAGCATGTGAATAAAAGAGATACTTCAGTTGTCTTTTTCTTCCTGTTTACATGTTTCCATACCTGACTATTAATTAAAAAAAAAAAATGTAATCATCATATGAAACCCCTTTTTAATCCTCCTCAACAAAATACAAGCTTAACTACAAAGCTCAAACAATAATAATAAAAAATACAGGATGTGCAAGATTGGGCTGTTATTTTCATTCTGCTGATTCTGGAAGCTGATTTTTCAAGTGCTGCCAGTCTGGTTAGATTTTATAATTACACTAGCAGAAAGCAAGTCTCCTCTGTGCTCACTCTGCCAGGCAGGGAATCACTTTTAGGGCTGGTGGAAAAGTGGAACATCTCATTTCCATTAATCTGGCTCATAGCTTCAGATTCATAGATGGCATTAGCAGAGCACTGCTTTCAGCCAGAGTGGAAGTTCAGCCTCTGTTTAACTCTGCATTAACTTGAGCATGACAGAGTAAAAATGCAGGGAGGAGAGCTAAAGAAAAAAAAATAATCATCTGGTAATATTTTTTTCAGCAGAAGGAAATGATTTACAAAATGTATAGGTTCAGTTATTCCCAAAGCAGTGTTTTGTTAGTAGCACAGTTGTGCATACAATGCCATGGCTCGAAGATCTGCCTTGCCCATGGCAAGGAAGGTAAAGCCTCAGGCATATGTAATTTAAAATTCATTTCTACTCTGACAGACAACTTCAGGCCAGTACCTATTTTTATTTTATAAATACGTCTCTCTCAATTTGCATTCCTGTGGTCCTTGGGAGTTAACACCAAAACCATTTCATGCTCTAGGCATGTTTTAGAAAATAATATTATGTCTTTAAAGCCCATTGGCTGGGATTGCAAAGGATCCTTCTGTGCTCTCCCACCAGCCCAAGCCTGCAATCATTTGCCACTGGACACAGTGGAGCGCTTCCCATTAGAGTGTCATTCATTACTGGCAGAAGGTATTTGCCAGCTTGTGTCCAACCTGGTAAGGCATGGTTCTCACACCATATAATTTAAACACAATCCCTTAATTAAAGGGAAGATTCCCCAAACATTAATAATTCTTGACTCCACACAGTCACACAGTTACTAAGCGTAAGCTCACGCATAGCATTTGAGGTGCCACATAAAAAAGATGGACAAATTTTTTATTGTTTCCATTTCCCTCCTCCTCTCCTCTATTTCACTGTCAATATTTAAAACAGTGAGCATTTTAAAATAGATATTTGGGGTCAGAAGTGGCTGCTCTACACAATTAAAACTAACATTCTCTATTAGTAGTGAAATTTGTGAAATAGAATCGAGCTGGCACTCTTAACTCTCAGTAAAACAACAGGCCAATGTTCCCCATTCTTGCACGTGGGCAAGTGCTGCAAGTAACACAGGGCTTCTACATATACCAGAGACTAGAACTTGAGCCAAAATACAATTGTCCCTATTGGACAACCAGTTCATTTCCTATATTACGCTATTTAAATACAACTCAATGCCCTCAAATCCTACTGGCTTTTCTATGATGCACAATTAAACCTTTTAACCCTTCATGACTTAGAGGTGGGAATTTAAAATAAATATGCCTTCTCTAACTGTGGCATTTTGTAGAAGTTAGAAAGGGTGTGGGTGTCAGGCATTGTTTTAGTTGTTTGTCCTTTGTTGAGGGGAAGATGAGTGTGGAGTGTTTTTCTGTTCTTGCAGATTGGCTCCTTAACTTGTTTGTAGGACTACACAAACAGCATGATGCTAAGTAAAATATGGTTTTCATCTGGGGAGCCTGGAACTTTACCCTGCTGGGTGAAGGCAAATGTCAAATAAAAAAAGAAAAGCACTCCTACTCTCTTGGGTCAGCCTGCCCCACTACCATCAGATATATTTTATATCCACTACAGAGATCAAATGTGTAGGTCATTCCAAAAGTAATGCCTCCTATTTATTCCCATGGAAACTACAAAAGATGTGAAGAGTACAATAACACTACTTGAGACAGTGTTTTTCAGCTGAGAATTTTCTCTCTTGTTTTCAACATAGTCACCAGTATTGGTGAACAAGAGCCCTTAGATTGTGCTCACAGAAATCCATGTGAGGTCACCCACTGTCACCATCACTACTGCTGAAACACACCACCCTCATCGTTCTCACATCCACTGTTTGCTCTCCATCAATGTTCATTAAGTAACAGTGAATGTCAGTGGGTGCCACTGTTTCCAATGGTGGAATTCACTTCCACACCTTTGCTCCATATGCACTTCCATGTCATATGCTATTCTGTCAGACTGCCTCTCTGCTGCCATCTGTCACACAGCAAGAAAATGCAATGGGATACTGGTGGGAAGGTTCAGCCTGTACTGCCATCCCACCAACATCTGCTTGGAACTTTGTGAGCTAACAGAATAAAACAGTAGGCATTACTTTCCGGAGGTGCCCTCATAACAGCTTTAGATCAAAATAGCTGCAAAAACAGCAACATTTGCAAGCCAAATATGGAGTTTAGTTATGGTCCAGCTGTGGACATGTATCTAACACAAGTTATATAGAACCTGACTTCTAAGAATCTATATATGCTTTTCAAATGGTTGCTATAGGAAATAAAGAAATTCAACATTAGAGAATTACTTATTCAACGTAGTTTAATATCAATACCTAACATTTCATTGACATTTCAATTAAAAGCCCTTTGCTTTTAAAAATATAAACCTTGTACTGTATATAAAAATACAGAGTACAATCACCTACTGGACACTATAATACCAGGTTAGTAAGTGAATGGAATTAGTAATGTAGAAACATGCCATTTTTCCAAAGCCTATTTAAAAATGAGTCTCGATTTTTAAATGAAATGCAACGCTTCATGGAGCACAGTGACTAACATTACCACAATGGATCACCCCAATTGGGTTCTTCAAGATAAATAGTTAGACAGGAGGAACAAAGGTCAATGAGTGAATTTACAGCTAGATGACTCCATAAATAACTGCTTCAGAACATCTAAAACCCGAACTATATCTACAGGCATTTGAGACAGTATCATAGTCTTAGTAACAATGGTCTGCATGAGCATTTGACACAGACACTTTGTTTTCTGAAACCTTGAAAGTATAAATAATACCAGAACTTTTATGAAAAATTGCAGTTTTAGAATTAGGGAATAACAACAAATACTCTCTACTGTTGAACAGTTAAAGGCAATTATTCACAGGTAAACACTCTATGAGCTCAAAATGAATTTGAGTTTTCTCTTGGAAACTTCTCATTAGTATTTCAAAGAGTAAACTCATACAAATAGTATCTACTAGAAGACAGCTTGATGTTGACTATAACATTGGTGTATTATCAGCATTGCACTTCTCCTTGAGCCAAAACATTGCATCATACCAGACACAATGAAGAAAATCAACTCTGTCCCAGCTGAAACCAGGACACATCCCAAGGTCTTGAATATAAAAGTGATGATTGGAATAAGTTCTTAATTGGCTTTATTCAGCCATACCCCAGATACCAAATAGTTTCAAGTCCACTTAGTGTTACTGGCTCTGCTAGAAACATTCATCAAGCATGCACTAGTATGAGATATCTATCTGACATACAAAAAATTAAACAACTGCTAACTGTTTTGTAATTGTAGGGATTTAAAAGAATTCTTTTTCTTTTCTTCCTATAGTTGTGTTTTTACAGAAGGCTTTAGATTTATTGCGGTTTCCCTGTCTCCATGAAAGATGAAGGAAGTATCCAGTCAAACTGAGGGTACGAGACAAACTGTTTTACTTCTAAGTAACAAGGGAGGATAGACCAGATTGAAAAAGGAAGCCAAAAAAGAAACAGGAAATTAGGTCAAAGATGGTGTATAGTCAAACTTATTCCAATTTCCAGAATAATATTTAGTTATTAACTTTATTCACAGTATAAGAAAAGATATTACATATGATGATGTGGCTTAAGATCCCTTCTAATCCCTTGGAAAAGCAACACTCTGTATTCTCAGCTCTGCACTTAGCAGGAAAAGGAGATACAAGCAAAAGATAAGTCTGGCTTGTGCTCCTAGTACATTGTGTAGTGTTTGCTTTCACAGCCCCACAATCAGTTAATAGTGGGATTCAACTTTAATAGCTCTACTGACCCAAGAAATTAGATGAGTACAGTCTATACGGAGCGCACAGGCTTCCCCTGTACTGAACAGCAAAGGAGGACTCCAAAAGTGATTCATTTTTTAGCCTGGACTCTGGCTAATTGCCTGTCTTTTTCCATCGGGGGAGAGCACATGATCACAGCTTCAAATATCAGCAAGGAGAGCTGTGTCCTAAGCCTAAAGGAGCAATGCATCAAAAGAGATTAATACCCATCTTGGTACATCTTCCTGTACAGAGCCAGGTCAGCCCTGTGCTCAGGCACATTCCTGGGCACCTGTGTGGTGTAACAAATCATGAGAGCAACCATCTAATTCAGCAGTGGATGGAATTAAAAGCTTTAAAACTTTCAAAAACAGTTAACTAATAATGATACACCTTAGGTTGCAGGCTTCACTGGGTGAAATCTGTCCCTGGAAAGGTGATGGAACAGCTTGTGCTGGATGCCATCTCCAGACAATTGGAAGAAAATGAGGTTATCAGGAGTAGCTAGCATGGGTTCACCAAGGGGATGTCATGCTCAACCAACCTGGTGGTCTTCTATGATGTTGTCACTGGTTGGGTGGATGGGGGAAGGCCAATGGATGTAGTCTACCTTGATTTCAGCAAGACATTTGATACTGTCCCCCATGACATCCTTACAACAAAGCTAAGGAAGTGTGGGATAGATGAGTGGACAGTGAAGTGGGTTGAGAACTGGCTGACTGGCAGAGCGCAGAGGGTCGAACTTGGTGCAGAGTCTGGTTGGAGGCCTGTGACCAGCGGTGTCCCCCAGGGGTCAGTGCTGGGTCCAGTCTTGTTCAAAATCTTCATCAATGACCTTGATGAGGGGATGGATAGTGGCCACCCTCAGCAACTTTACTGATGATACGAAGTTGGGAGGATTGGCTGACATGCCTGAAGGCTGTGCAGCCATTCAGCAAGACCTGGACAGGCTGNTGAGGGTGACAGAGCACTGGCACAGGTCGCCCAGGCGGGATGAGGAATCTCCTTCTCTGGAGATATTCAAGACCTGCCTGGACGCCTACCTGTGCGACCTGGTGTAGGGAACCTGCTTTGGCAGGGGGGTTGGACTCGATGATCTCTCGAGGTCCCTTCCAATCCCTATGATTCTGTGATTCTATAATTCTTTCCTCAGCTGTCCTCAGGCCATGTTTTTGTCATATGCCAAGCACATCCATACTGAGGTTTTTCCTAAGCAGTACTGGCGCTCCGTTAATGAACTCCTATCCCAGAAGTGGTGAGTGGGTCAGCACAGAGCAACATTTCCAGTGGGGTCCAGCTGCCACAATCAACATCGTACAGATGGACTAGTAAACTCTGTCCAGGGTATTATCTGAGTTGTAGAGCCAGAAAGCCATAGAATGTGTAACAGATTGAGTGCTTGCTACATTGCGAGAAGAGGTAAATTGTCAACAAACATTTCCTACGTCTGATATCTTTTGTATGGAGAGCTACACTTTTAATAAAGAAGCAGCTGCCACTGCTGAACGATTAATCAATACCAGTAAGCTGACATCTTAAGAACTTGCTGAACTAAAGCTTTTCTTTTCCTCCTGCATTTACAAATAAAGTGCTCACTATTTGACTAAAGCCTGTCTACTTGACTGGAAAATATCAGAGTCCTATTTAAATGACATTTGCAGAGAATGAGATTTTATCCTGGTCGCTGCTCCTTATCGCTAATAATAACATCAGATTAGTGGATTTAGGCCAGCCGAGTAGCAATGCCTTTTCTGATCCCTTCTTAAAGCAGCTTTTTCCATCTGTCTAGCCAAGCTTTCCTCTGCTTGTATGGGCCAACGATTAGGTCTTAAATGGAGCTTCAATTGATACCACGTGGGATATCTATACAGTGGTTCATTGTGTTGCTAAATTCCAGCCAAGACATTCATCAACTGTGACTGCTGCTTACTTCAAAAGATCAAAACACCTGGATATTTACAGGTACAAACATTCTTGCACCTTCCTGAATAACTACAGTAATTAGGCAATCCAATTTTAAAATCACAGTTTGTTTTAACATTTATTTTTCAACTAAGATACAGGGTCAGACCCTGAGTTTATGTCAGATTACAAGACCCAGTTGAACGCTGCAAAGGACTCTATGCACAAAACTTTCAGCACATTCAGGATGTGACCTGAAGCCTATCAATTAACGGTGACTCATGTTTGAGCACAGAGCAGCTTGTTAGTTGCAGTGGTGTTCACAGTGCATTAGACGTAATGACTGAGCAATGGGGAGCAAACAGAAAACACTCTGCATGTACACACACCATATACACTCACAGTACATCATTGTATACATCATTGTTTTTATTAGTAGCTGAACGTAGCAGCATAAGAAGATGTAAAATCCAAATGCTCTCAACAAAAAGAATAAAGCCTATTATAAAGTGACATTTCATTTCTCCTCCCCTTTTTTGCTGTTTTAGCTTAAAGGTAATTTAGTATTCTTAGCTAGGCCACTTACAGTACTTTAATAACACACACTTCCTCTTAACATGTAACACAGGCCTGACAGTTGCTGCACGTTGAAGATAAGATGTGAAATCAGAAGTTCTCATAAGAAAGCAGAGTTTCTAAATCATGCAAATCTTCTATGTCCTGTGCTTGTTTAGATTTTAACAAGGTCTTGCTCACCCTAACATTGACCAAAAAAGTGTTTCCATGTGGTGGTCAAATTCATGCCCAGTACAGCTACACGCAGAAAGTTGCCTGGCTTAATCAAGCAGTGGAGTAGACGAGATGAATATTTAGCAAGGTCAAAGTAAGACTGTAGTTGAGAAGCAGCAATTGCCGACAGTGGAATGAACAGCACACAAATCTGGGACCCTATTTCAATACATACATATTTTTGCAATTTGTCATCCTGTTAACAAAACTGCATTAAAACACAATATTGGAAACCTAAGAACATTTTTATGGAAGGGATACAACCTGCTATATATTTATGCGTGTCATAAAGCCCATAATGTATCTTGCATGAGACCATTCATCTTCATTTCACAGGGTCACAACAAGTGCACACTACTTTTCCTTCAGGAAGCCTGTGGTATGTTGAGCTGAGCATTAATAATAAGAAGGAAAAAGACAAACATTTCACTGAAAAACAGTGCATGAAGTAAAATGGAAAACTCCGATTTTTTTAATTAACAGGATTGTGAGTGTCGCTTATTTTTGAAAACAGCAAATTGGAATTAATCACATTTCAAGACCAAGTTAATATTCTCTCTCTTCTACAAAATGACTGTGATTGATCTAAATCTAGTTATTTCATCCAAAACTAGGTTAAATTCTGTGGGTCTTTACGGTCACACAGAAAGTATTATCGTGACAGACTACAACATAGTATTTCTGTTGCTGGGTAAGCCACAGTAGGTCCAACCACAAGCCACCAAATCAGGAAAAAATCTCCAAGCCTTAAGTACAAAACATTTGCCTGGTACAGTTTTCACAGGAACAAATGGCTGAATTTCTCATCGCTCAAAACCAGCAGCAGTGCCATCCAACACAGCTGCTTTCTCCTTGCTATGCACTCCCAGTGAGAGCACAGCATGCCAAGGGCAGCATGGCCCCAAGGAGCATCACCTGGTGGTCCTGCCATGTGCTCTTCCCAGCTCTGCTCCCAGGGAACAAAGGAGCAGCCTACCACACCTGTGTCAGGTACAGGGGAACCTTGCAGATACCAAGCATGTTTCACAAGTACAGAGGCTCACTGTCAGTCTCTGGGAGGTATCTGAGACTGGGTGGCTGACAGTCACACGTAACTAAGCACCAGAAACAATGTCATCCTTTTTGAAAATATGTATACATGTGGCATCTATGAATTAGCATGTACATCTCTGTATCATGTACAGAGATGTTGCTATCTCAGACTGGATATAAACCATTCCAATTCTGTGACCATGAAAAACATTGTTAATGTTTCAGTAATTAGAGGTAAAGAGAAATAATAACAGTACAGTAAATTATGACAAACATCACTGTGAGCGTTTTTCAGGATTAATATATTATTTGGGGCATGTACAAAGATGGAAGCTTTATACCTGAAGGATCACCATTTAACACCAGGTCCATGTCAGCAACCCGAGCTCGTGGTTTAGCAGCTGTGTAAAGCTACTGGGAAGGAAGACCATGTCTGTTTGCTCGCCAAAAGAGAGCTGCATACGGTCAAAAGCAGTTCTATACAACATCCACAGAGTCAGTGAGAGAAGCTGGTGGCTGCACAGTTATGACCTTTAAATGGAAGCTGCCCATCAGACTGTGGTAAGAGGTTTTCCCCCTTAATTCAGTTTTCTATAAAATCTTGAAGAATTTCCTGCTAGCAAAAGGCAACAGCAGGGTGTGTGGTTATAGGAAGACAACCAATCTCCTGGGGGAGCAGAGGTCCTCATGTGTACTTTTTCTTCATAAAACAAAACAAAATCCCACACCCCCTCCTCCGGAGGTGACTTTCTCATAACAACACACACCCTCTCCTATCATGCCTTACTGCTTCATTAGCTGCCAGATGAGATGTAGTTCTCTTCGCATCAACTTTGTGCCTACTGTAATTGCCCTGAGTTGCAGTCCCATGAAGAAAAAAAAAATAGATCAAATAGCTGCATATATTTTGATTAATCATGAAAAAATCATTAAGGGATTAAAGTGAAACCACTTTACTCCTGTTGATCATGTTCAGCAACTTGAAATTATTTTATGATCCTGATCAATGTAATTAATGAGAGCGGCTGTTAATTAGTTACACTAGCAGGTGGGCCATGAAAAATATCTTCACTTAACATCACAGAATATCATTCTATTAGAAGCCATGTTGACTCTATAGTGTTCGCAGAATAAGGACTTTGTTCCACAGACTTTCGGTGCGCTCACCATACGTGCATACACCACACAAAGCTACTCTCATCAAGGCAATGCTGCCTGCTGTTTGGAAGTGTGAGAACATCAGCATTCTTCTTTTTGGGATTGTCTTCCCTGTGACATGTCCTACACCAGATCTCCCACCAAGTCCTCTGAGTGCCTCAGGAGCAAAACGCAGCGCAAAGGAAGCAGGGCTTTGCTCCCAGCACTTGTCATTCATTCGCTCTTGCTTCTGCTCCCTGTCCCTGAGGATCCTTCTTCACAAGAAATAACTTACTGAATGTGAATTGAGACAGGCAATAAGAGTTGAATGCTCTGCAGTGTTGTGCAGATAATTAGCAGCACTAAGAGTGCAATGATGGGTCAGCAGGGGATCCCCACTTCAAGGAGCAGCACGTTTTGCCAGAGTCCCCCTTTCTCTGCAGCATCCTTTGCTCAGGCACATAGATGGTTCTTCCCCTCCCTCTCTCTAATGCTATGCTTGAAATGTATACATGATTCTATACATAAACCTCTATGAGATGGATTTATGCATATCTTTTACTCATACACAACCATGCAATGGTACTAAAACAAAACTATCCGCTGAACTTAAAATATTCCTTAGAAACGAACATATACCTCTTGAATAAAAAGAAACAAACAAACAGAAAACAACAAACATTCACAGATCATCCTTTAATTTTGAAATGGCAAGTGCAACAGAAATAATGGTTTGAACTTACTATTAGGAGATGAAGAAATCAAGATTAGAGATCTCAGAGGAGAGAGTGGCTGAAGAGTTCCCAGCTGCACAGCTGAGTGCCTGGCTCAGCTGCTGTGTTTGCTGTGGGCAGGGAAGCTCTGGCTGAGCCTCAGCTTCTGATCAATCTCCAACAGGTTGGGTTGGCCCCTGGTTCTGAACCACACTGGTTCTTGCTATTAGCGTGAGGAAAGTAGAGGCTGTCCCCATTAAGACAGACTGACGTATGGGTGTGTGAAGAGACAATCGAGCAAAAGTGGTATTATAAACGTCAGGGGTGAGTAGTCACACATGGGTCTGTTTTTAGCAGGACTCGAGCTTAATGAGCTCTTCACTGACTGTGACTTCTCATCACCAGGGACACCTGAGTATAAGAGTAAGGAGTGCATTAGAGAAAATATGCTGTATTTTAAAAAAGGAGAGGAAAAACAAAAACATCACTGTTGTTCCTTTAACATCTGAATGGCAATTCCAATGGACTGGATACAGATTATAAGGAATCAGCTGAAGTCTTACCTGCTGGCTTCTGCACTAAATATTCCATGTACATAACTGTCGGCTTGAGCCAGTGTATATTGGCCTCTTCAGATGAAAGAAAATTGGTGTCGGCAGCCTCCTGAGCACATTTTAATAATCAGCCTGATCATGGGTGCATGGCAGCTGCTCGATTGATGGTGTTAGACAGCGAATAAAGAAAGATGCCAGCAGTGCCCTCAGATCTGACATAACGAGGGAAACATCAGTCATTTGGCTAAAAGGCTCATAAAGGCTCCATCAGCTGTGACACAGGAGTCTGTCTTATGCAAAGCTAATGAGGAAATGTGGCAGTGTTAGCATTCTCTTTAGACAGTAACAAGTTGCAAGTGAGCTGCATTTTAGATGAAAAATCGAGTTGGAAACAGAGCAGTTTTCATGATCTTTGCCAAAATAATACACTGATGTCTGGAAAAGACTGCTAGACATCAAAGGATCTTGAATAAGACTTATCTCATCTGTCAGAATTTTGACCATCCTCAATATGCCCGTGAGACTTGCACATTCCTTCTTTCAGTGCTGGGAACTACTGGGTGCCCTGAGTTTTAATCAAGCAATACCTGTCTAAATGGAACATAATGAAGATGGCTGCACAAGCCAGTCTGGCTCGGATCTGTTGCTTTACTCACCTTCAAGTTTTGGAAGCAGCAGTTTGGAGCCTTTTGGGAACAGCATTCATCTTTACCATATGAATATTTTAAAGCAGTTGCTTTGCAGAAGGGTACGAACCTTCGTATCGAGTTGCAAAGTCAGGCTGTGAGAAAAGTATAGCCAGGAACTGTCAGAAGGGCTGCTCTGGAGAGTAAGGTATAAGAAGGGAAGTGAGGAAGAAGATACTTCCAGATAAACTTTCCCTTTTAGTCAAATTTCCATTTCTAATAACTTCTTCCATTTCAGGTTCCTAGCTTGTTTATGTATTACACTAATTATAAAAATGACCTTCTCCCCTTCTACATTTTTTCCTTCCTACCATTGCTCCAGTCAATAGATTTACAGCCTCATGTTTTTTTTCTGTGTGCCACCAGAGCCATTCCAACAGTAACAGGGCATTATGAAAAAAAGGTAATTAGAAATCTTGCTGAAATGTTATGTTTGTTACATGAGGATTACAATGAATGATTCAATGAGCCTCAAAGTTCATCCTTAACACTGATAAGTGGCTTTCTGCCAACAAATGCACAGCTGGTGACAGCAGGGATTCAGGGCTTGGGAGGGACACACACATTTAAGGTGAAATTGGAGACAGGGATTAGGAAAAAAAAAAACAACAAAGGAGGTCTTTATTCCTGGAAATGTTAAAGTCATTTTTCAGTGGCAAAGGAAATGCCATTTTTACAGCACATACCTAATCTCTCTCCTAGTTTTGATAGCAGATGTTTAACTGTATAGGTGGAAAGTGGGATTCCAGCATTAGAACAAAGAAAATGGCATGGAAATGGAGTTGTTTTGATCCTCAGCCACAAAGGTACTACATCACACTGGGTTTGTGACTGTGGTGGTCCTGTGATCCTCTGTCTACCTGTGCCTCTAATTCCACATTAACAAAGAAACTGGAAAAACAAAAGGCTGTCGATAGGCAGATTCAGCTTGATAGCGAAAGAGCTGCCAAAAGAGAGATCCCAGCATGCTAACCAGCGATTGCAGATGCACAAATGATTCCCCACAAGTCCGAACTGCCCCAACACAAAGTTACACTGGTAAGGCAACAGTAATTCACCACGTAACCTGACTGAAAAAGCAATCTGCTTAAGTAACATCTTCTCCTAAGAGGTTGTCCACAAGTACTCTCAACTGCTATAAATAATCTGTTTCATTTCCGTAGAGGTCCACCTCAATTGATTTTTGTCAGTCCTCTGAATGACCATTTTCAACGCGTTTTAAAATAATATCCATGGACGATAGCTGCTATTAAGGTTAATTAATTAATGTTTGTGAAGCCTGTTGAGATTCTTGAATGAAAGGCTACACGCGGTATACTGGTGCTTTAGAGGACAAAAAAGATACGTTTTCTTATGAAAATTAATTCTCTGGCTTACTTTCAGACCTCTGTGCTGTAAGTTAACTTTGTTGAACTGCTTTTGGTTTTGGTTTTGATTTTTAACAGTAGTGACTTACAGATCATAATACCTTTCCCAGGTCTTCAGAATTGCAGCAGCATTTTGGAACACCCTGTCAGCATCACAGTTACACTACAAGTGCTCTGAGCATATTATTTTTTTTATTGTATTTTATTTTTAAACAATAGGGTTTTATTTCTGCTGAAAGTCAATAGCACTGAGGCATTTAATCTTTTTTTTTTTTTTTTCTGGCTTCATTTGAACTTACGCTTGCTTGGTAATGTGGCTTTGCCAAGTTATACTAATATAAATTATAGATTATTGTTCTGGGACATATTCTTTTTTGTTGTTGTTGTTGTTGTTGTTTTCAGCTTATATTTTATAGTTGCACAATTTGTTTGTGCTATTCCTCTCTGTTTACTTTCTGCAATGTATCCTTTGTAACCAGATTGCCATTTAGTAGAACGTATTAGGTTAAGAGTATTACAGAGCTGAGTTTGCAAGAAGCCAGTGAAATTTCCTGAGAAATAAATACATGCCCTAAAGCCATTTTTGCAAAAATACTAAATGGTAAACAATTACAATGCTTATGCTACGTTCCATGTTAACAGCTGTATGCATTACAGACTGACGTTCAGAACACTGATACAACAGTGTCTGTACATAACATATTTAAAATCATATTTCAAAGCTCGTAACATGCCATCATGCAAATTAATAACTTCTTCTTTCCAAATGTCAGTGGCATGGTGATTTCCTGCCAGCCTGAACGTCATTCTCCTGAAGCAGTAAAAGTAACACAGTCAATCTCTGAATCCTATCTCCCCTGCTTCCTGCAGGGTCCTCGGGAGTTTATGATTCATACTCAGAAAGCTGCATGCGGTAGCCCTTTGGGGATGTATATTAATGAAGAAATTTTCTCACACCAGAACTGCCTCTTTATTGGAGTACGAAGGGTACAGTCTGTTCTGAGCAGCTTTTTAATTTCTCATAATTAACCCTGCCAGAATTAACATCAGTGGCATCACTGACAGCAAATTAAAGAAGCCACATCAGGAGAGTTAAGCTTTTTTGTGTCTTTTCTTCTCCCTCCCCCTCTTTTGAACCTCCCCTCTCTATTTTTGTGTGTGTTTAAAAAAGGAAGTTCTCAGTCTGTCAAGATGATCATCTTGTCATTGCACCAAGAGTCCTGCTGGGATAGGTACAACGAGAGCATTTTCAGACTTCCATACTGCTAATACCAACCTGTTTCACTTCTAAACTGGCCGTGTACCATGTAGATTCATGGCAAAGATCCACATTTTCAGTTTCTTTTGCTCTAAGATGTACAGGGGCTCACCTGATCTGCACTCTGAGTGGATGGAAACAAGACCCAAAGCCCATTGCAGCATTCATACCTCCCCTGCTACTGACAACGTATTCATCAGATCTGCTTTGAGCCTCTTTAATCCAGCTTTGTATCAGCCCACTTTAAACAATACTGTGCAGATGATGAAGGCAAACTACAAACACCAAAATATCCAAATAAACATTTTTTTTTCTTTTGCTAAATCAGAAATAAATGTGTTTTTATATTCCTGCAGCAGTTACATGCAGAATTTCATGGAAAGAGAAAAGAGATGGACTCCACATTTCTCCACTGGATGTCTGAGAGGTGAACAAACCCAGAATAAAACCTGACATGGTGAATGCCATTGTAAGAACTGCTGTTCAAGTGCATGCGCTGTACATGTGTGCGTTGAGAACTAAGGCTCCTGATGTCATACAAGTGCTTCCACCCTTTGTTTTATCTTTTGGTGAAAAGTGACAAATTATAAAGTTGAAATGTCTAACTAAAGTGAGATATGACTGATGCTGTTAAAGTCGCGTGAGAAGCAACAGTGGATGAAATAAGAACAGTGCTACTCATTCATCTGACTACTGATTTCTGTAGAAATCCTAATTACTGATCCTGAGAATGAATGAAATGAATTAAAGTTCTTTTTTTTGTTTGTTTGTTAGTTTTTTGTTTTTTAAAAAAGGAATCAAAGTTGTGATCAAAATTCTTCAGGAGAGAAGCAAACGTGCACAAGTCCTTGCATTGGATCACACCAGGAGATGATGATTTTAGTAGCCCACTAGGAGAATTTCCACGACTACCCGCTACTCTGAGCTTGCTTCTGTTTGCATTGTGTTCTTCCCAGGGGCCTGGCGTTATACCCTACTTAAAGTTTCCAGGTGCCAAAGCACCTGCCTGGACTTTGAAATCTTTCTGTAAAGAAGGATGCATATTTTGGCAGAGTACAGTGTGAGAATGATCTTCCACCAATTCCCTGGAATGATGTTACTGTAAGACATCAGCCTGAAGAGTCCAAACCCACAAAGCCAATAATGTTTTCAGAGAAACTTAAATGCTGAAGAAGTAAGATGGGGATTTCCATCAACAGGGGGTAGAAGTCAGGAAGAACACAATGGTTATGAGCATGCATGTGACAGCTAACACAGTACCTCAACTAACCACAGATTGCATTGTAGAACACTGCAGTTGGTGTACCTTTGGAAATATTCCAGTGTGACCAGAATGATGGTATGCTTCTTGCACTGTCAGCTGACTTGACAGGCACTGTTCGAACACAATCTCTGAGTAATTTTCATTTGCCACAGAGACCACCGGAGGGTAAGAATGTGATTTACATTCAGTGGCCTGAAAGGTCACAGCAATGATGGTACTGCAGATTACTTGCAGATATGACAGAACCATCAATTGTATGAAACTATAAAATTGTGTGTGTCTGTGTATATGTATACAAATGTATTTCTGCAAGAAGGAAGCTAAGTAACAGCTAAATAACTTTCTGCACCAAAACCAGGAGACAGCTGGATTTTTGCAGAAGTCATTAAGATGACTTTAGATGGCTTTGTTTTATTAGAGCACTAAAAAGCAGGAGGCTAGCGCTATGCAAACATACAAAGGTAAAGCAGAAGACCAACACAACAGATACCAACAGCCTGTAATATTCTGCAAGTATTCTACATCCGTGAGTATAGGTAGGGTCAACCCTGACTGTCTTTTACCTTCTGCAAACACCAGTAACTATGTAACAAGCCTTTATGATTCAAGGTAAGGAATGATACATTCATAATAACACATCCATGATAAAGTGACACTGTGATAAAGTAATCATAAAAACTCCTACTGCGTTGAATGATAGGTGAAACTGGCACCTGTATTTGTAAGTGAAAACTAGAAAGAAAGCAGTGTTTGGGAGTTAAGAAACAAATTCAATTATTGCATAGGGAACAAAGTATGAGTTCTAACTTTAAGGGAAATGTAACAGCCTGAGTAGCAATGGGTTTAAGACAGCACTGGTACCATGAATGTATAGGTTCACATTGGCAGGAGGAAGGCTTTTTCTACTAATACACTGAAGTCCTACCTGAAAGGCAGGAGAAAATGAAGAGAGACAGACATGCAATTAAAGTAAGCTCTTGGATTGGTTATAATTCCTATGTGACCCCAGCTGTTTTTGTGGGAATGACAGTTTGATTTGTCAGTAAATTGTCTAGCATGCATTTACAGTCCTGGACCAATTCCTTGTCCTCCTTTAACTTCTCTAATCACTAAAAAGTGTGAAGGGCATGCAGCATTTTAATTAACTCCCTGCAGACTCTTCCCAGACAAATACTACACCCGAGAAGATTAGCAACTGCACGGGTTTTCCAGGGTTTTGAAGGTTCTCAGGTAATTATGAGACACTTCCAATAGGCAGTAGATATTTACACATCTTTCTGAGTTGGTTCTGTGAGTGTTATGGCTGCTTCCATCACTAACATACAAAGTCTACAGATAAATGACCTAACAGGGAATGCTGGAGTGTAAAAAGCCAGGAGGGAGGAAATTCACCTGAAAAGGAATGGCCAAACAATGTGCAGAATGACTGGAAAGGTATTTAGAGCTTAGTGTAAAAAAAACTCTGAAACCATTCATTCTGTGTGTGGCATGGCTGCAGTAAAAAAAAAAACAAACAAGGACACGGAGATGCATCAACAAAAGGCTGGAATACAAATCATAAGAAGCTAGATTATTTCTGTAATAACTACTTCATTGCTGGAATTCTGTCCAGTTTAAGCACCACACAGGTAAGTTAGTTTTACTGCAGAGAGGGTGCAACATTAAGTACCCAATGTTGTTCAAGGTTCTTAAGAAGATTTGGCCAGACAGGCCAATGTGACTGAATTTATACTTGCTAGGAAAGAGATCAGTTTGAAGTGATTGAACAGAAGTATTTCATTTCACATTAGGAACACTTTAAATACAGCACAGAGATAAGGTAGAACCTGTTCATTAGCAGTTAAACACAAACAAACAAACAAAAACAAAGAAAAGCAGAACAAACTATAGGCACTGTTTTACATTTGGAAAGAATAAGCCAGTACCTGCTATCAGAGACAGATATAAAATGCTCATCAACTTCAATGAAAGCCACAAGTGTGCATCTAATTGAGGAATCTGGATCACAAAATGTACAGAAAAATCATTTTGCTTAGAGAGTAATGAATATGCCATATTATGCTGCCAAGTAATATTACTGCCACGATGTCTCAACGAGTTTATGAAACAGACTGATATTTTTATTAGTAGAGAGTAGATTGAGAGCGACAAAAGAAAGTATTAAAAAAGGTAAAAGAAAGCAGACTTACCAGGCCAAATAGCTTTTTCATGTCCATAAATTGCTAAGTGTATTTCTAATTAATTTCTCCATTCAAACAGCCAGAAATAAAGAACAGAGGTTTTTGAGTGTACCTTGAACTCAGGAGAGACTCTGTAGACTTGGACAAATAATAGTATAAAGTGGTTTATGAAACCAGGGGGTTTATGGTCTATAAATAACTTCCGTGTATTTTTATTCCTTCCACGTACAATATTATTGAGGACTGGATGATAGCTTTTCACTGCTGCCTGGTTGACTTCTTCCACATACACACCCAAGGTAATGACAATATTGATCTCGAAGAGACATTTTTTGAGCAGATAAAAAGCCACACAACTGAACTAATAGAAAGAGCCTCACAACTTAGTGGTCAAGCTGTGGTCTTTTAAGTGAATAGCAATTGGCTATACAATTCAAAACCTACATCCTAGTATCTTCAGGGGACTGGGGTGCAGGAAAGAAAAAAGAGGAATAAGACATCTAAGAGATGACTCAGGGCAGTTAGTGCCTCTAATGGCCCTTCAGATAGCTACCAAGTAAATTTTTAGGCATCCAAATATTATTTGTATCCAAAAATACATGATATGTGTGCTCATCAGCGCAAATGAGATTCATTAAGAAAATGTTTCTGATATTTAGGACTTACTAAATGCTCTTTTTTGGTTAAATGTGCAATTCAAAACATGCCTAATTCCTAAAATCCATACATGTGACACTGCCTGGGTTTCCATGACTACTGTTCTGAAAGCCATATTAATTATTCAAGAGGTCCATGCCATTCTCCCTGCGTTCCGTAAGGAATGCTGGGAAGCACTGTCTGCCTTTATAGAGCAATAGAGATATTTATAAGGGTTGCATCACTGGCTCTACATACCACAGATATTTTCTTACATCACTATGACATCTACTTGATAGGTCTCATAAATATTATTTAAACTCTCTAATGCATCAATGAATAATAATAATAATAATAATATAAAAGAAAAATTCTACTCTGCTTTTTTCTTCTATTTTTCCACAATATTCAAGAAGATGTTTTGATTCCAGTCTATGTTTGTCATCCAGCTATGATCCTATTTCAAACAAAGTTAACAAGCTTGCATGCAGTTAGGATTAATTGCTTGTGTTTTCTTAAAGGGTATTGTTTCAAACTGTGAAACTTACATTAAACCAAATTTCTCACATCAGCTGTGAAAAAGACAGGAATGGCAGTGTTCAAGCAATACCTACCAACGTCCTGCCACCGTCAAATGATCAGCGCCACGTGGGTGCATTAAAGGGCCCATTACTCAAACACAAAGAGGAAAGGAAAACGGGACAGATTCTGCCCTCAGTGGGAGCAAGAAAATAGAGTTACCCCAGATTTATACCTGTGTGACTGAAAGCATAATCTGGCCCAGCATCAATCTTTCTGACATAGAGTCGCTTGGGATCTCTGATTGGCATACGTGCAATATTTGGGCATCCCTTATGGAAAAACTCCACAGAATGTAAGAGAAAATGACAGTCAAACTACTAGAAGTCAAACTACTATACAAAATTCTACTGCTGATATATATTCTAGATCTTAATTAAATGGTCTGTAAGCCTTGCATGCCTCATCTGCAAAATTAATGCTCTCTATTAATTTCTACTTTTTCTTAATTAATTTCTATATTTTCTTAATTAATTTCTATTTTTATTAATTTAGGGAATATTTTTGTTTTTAAAATATATATTTTTTTATTTCCTAATCCCAAAGTTCTAGTCTTATTATCTCCAATAACATCTACACAGTATCTGAGTACGCTGCCATCCTTTTATGTAAAGTGGGGATTTAAATGCGGATGGTAAAAGTAAATCTGAACTTCCACACTGTACAGATACTGCCTACTTTTAGTCCTGTCATCACCTAACAATACCAAAATGAACAACAGGGAAATCAAAGCTCCAGAGTCAAAGCCCATTGAAGTCAAAACGCGATGAGCAGATCCCAAATAGATGCTCCCTTATGTATCATCAGATACACAACCGTAAACAAACCAAGCAGTGCATTAATATTTTTAGGTCTCAGAATTACCGGAACATGCTCTGTACCCATGCTTGCTTCCCCCGTGCACTATCTTTCTATGAAGCCCCGCCAACAATTTTATTGCATGTTGCTAGCTGCTCTGCATCCTGACGTGGATAAGAGTGCAATAGCAGTGCAGGAACAAAACCAAGGACTGGGACAGTAGTTTTGTTTGAGAATCTGCCATGTCCCACATCACCTACTTGCCCTTTCTCTACACCTGCCTCCTCTCCTAACTTGTGCTGGGTGGAAAAACTCTCCCCATCTGGCTATGCACAGCGCTTAGAACAAGCCTCCTCATCTTCCCTCAGTTTAGCTGGAATGTCAAGATATTGCTATAAAACTGCTAACACTGCACTGAATAATAATTTCCAGTTGCCTACTCTAAGGGTGTTTTTTCCTCTTCCTTCCAAACATTTCCCTAACAGGGCGCTATCATTACTATTATTATTTACTATTCTGATTGCAGTTCTAGCGCCCACAATGTGCATTCTTTATTACTCCCAAGGTCTCACTTGCCATACAAAGTGCTCCATCCAAGTACAGATAAAAAGTAATTTCCTCAAGAGCAAGGTGTGAACTGAGCATACCTAATTGCATACTGTTATATCAACTGTATAATGTTGCAATAAAATTCCAAAACAATATGATTAAAAATTATACCAAATGAGGATACCAAGGTGCCATAGCCAGTCAAAGCGCATTTATCCAATCTAAATTACATGTTAAGCAAATAAAATAAACATGCAATTTACTAATTAGAGTGCATTCTCATTTATCCTGTAACCACCATAAATTATACTGCAACATTTAATTTTTTGATTGTTTAGCAAGGTTTATGACTGCTTTACAAAATTAAACACAGAAGGAAGGGGGGGATTAGTAGGAATGCACTACTTTTCTCTTCCCGTTTCATTTTAGATTTATTTCTTTCAGTAGGTTTTTGTTTTGAGGGTTACTTTTTTTTTTTTTTAATGTGTGCATGTGTGTTCTCATTTTATCAAATAATCATTCCTTTCTACAACAGCCTTTTAATTTCATTGTGAATCTCTTCCACTTCAACTTCCAAAGCATTTCTTTCACCCGGATTAAATGACTATTCGTTTTTGTGTATTTTCTGCAGCGGCACAGTCTGATCATTTTGTTTATCTTATTTCAGTTCCTCTAATAAAGATTCCATGCTCAAAATCCTCACACATAGTCGATGCAAATGGCTTTCCTAACAAGACAAAGATTTTCTGCCCTTTAATCCAAAAGAGACCTCCCAAGTTACAAATATCAGCTGACTGGCTTCTAGTTGAATCTATGAGTCTTCCCTCATCAGGAGGCATTCCTGGATTCCACTCATGGGGAACTGTGAACAGTTGGGGTTTGTTTTCTTTTAAAATATAAGAGAAGACTCAGGATCTCACTATGCCTATCTACCAGGTCAGCTGTGTTTCAGACTTCCCAGAAACATTTTATCCCAAAGCTTGGTTATGTGAAGAGAAATGGGCAAGGGCTGGGAATTGAAATGACCACTGAAATCTTCACTCTACTAGACTGCTTTGAAGATTCTCTGAAAATCTGCTCAATTTTCACATTAAGTATCTAAAGATTAACACATCCCCAGACTGTCCATCTGTGTGACCTGACAGGCTACCTGTAACTAATGTGCTCTTACAAGTTCCAATGAGAGCAAGAGACCACAGGGCAACTTCTGTAGCTTGGCCAGTATTATCTCTATCAATAAAACAGAAATTAATGTCTGGCAGTATTAAGATTAGACCTGCTGTACCCACGAGCTGCCTGCAAACTCTCCAGACCACCACACACCACTGATGCACTGTAAACTCAAGGTGAGTCACGGATTTGTGGGTAGCAGCCCTCCTGAGATAGAAGTGTGCAGTCTCTGCCGCATTCTGCATTCCAGACAAACGAGTTTTCACAGCCTTAATCATCTTTAAAGGCTTTCAGCTGATGCCAGCGATCACTCCAGAAACCCCAAATTGACTGTATCCAAACAGGAAACAGGCAGTGGCGTGTTCGCAGCTTCTTACAGAGGACAAAATGTTGGAAACGCACATTTATGTTTTAATATTAGAAAACATGTTCAAAATTGAGAATTTTTGCAGGGCTCTTTTCTATAGAATATTCTAGAACTGAGTGCTAGAAATTAATGCATATGCTAGCACAAATTCAGTGGTAAGAACTTTGCACAGAATGGGGTTGCTTACAGCGAAACAACTGAGGAACACTTCCACCCAATCTTTTACTTGTGCTTCAGAAAATAATACTGTTTCATGCACATCTTCTTTGTGGCAATTGAGATCATCACTTTTGTACTTGGTTGGTTATGGATGCCTCTTTAATTGGCATTACTTAGCTAGGAGGATCAGTGAGTTACTGCTCTATTCACAGAGCTGCTCAATTTGCACTTTTGCTGTAAGACTATTTTCTTTAGAAATACTCCTGAATTCCTGACTTCAGTGAAAACTGTTTTTCACTAAAACAAGGAAATAGTTTTGCTGTCTAATCTGCCTCTTGAAGCCTTGCCTAAAGACAGTCCCTGCTTCATTGGTAATTTATTTTCTGGAAAATGGGGGACAAATACATTTCTTTCTTAGGTCCTTTTTCTTATTTTTCCTGCTGACTGGCATTTAATAATATAATTTCTACAATGCACAGAAAGAGTTAGAGTTCCCTGAAAACAAAACGTTTACATTTGATAAATAAATAAATAAAGCAATTTCTTCTTACATATGTACAGTGATCTGTTAGCTAGAAAATACCCATTGTGCCTAGTCCACAGTGAGGATAGGAACACCCTCTCTCAAACCTCTGCTTATGCCGCATGATGAAAAGCAATTTTAGGTACTGAGACAGAAACAGCCGCTGAAAGCCTGTAGGTTTTAGGATGAATCATGTTTTCTGCTCTCTGAATTATGTCCCCATCAGCTTTGATTTTTAGGACTGCAACCAGATCTTGAACTTAAGAGTTGATGCCATCAGCTTGTGGAGCCAATGCCCACCAAAAAGTGTGGTGGCTTTAAACTGAATGGTCCATGCTAATAAGTATTGTTAAACTAAACACTTTAATGCAGGGACAAGGTGTGCTAATTAGAAGGAAACAGCAGCTACCTAATTCAGGGGTTACAAAATTAGTGTTAGGTTCTAGACTCAGTATTATTTGGTGCAGTTGTTTAACCAAACTGAGCACATTTCCATACGACCTTCTGCAATCCTTCCTCCCCTCCTGACCGCCTTAGAAAAAAATCAATAGTGCTTTGTTGTAGGGTTATGAGAAATTCCAGAAGTGCAAGATAAGCTACTCTCTCGGTTCAACCATAATAGCCAATGGAGCTCAAGGGAGCACACAACGACCAGGGCTATGGCTCACTATTTCTGGGTTGTTATGACTTGAGGATATTTTCATGCAGGAAAATATACATACATAGTTGCCAGCATTTCCAGTTTTTTTCTCCTGCGAGATACTTGCATACCATTTCCTGGAAAACCTTCCTTCAGGGCCTGAACTGTTGGACAAATGGAACAGCAAGTTCTCCACATTCTCCTCCTCACAACATTTAACAGTAAAGTTATTTTTAAAGTTAAACAACTGCTGAAAATATTTATTTCAGTTAGTTCCAAAATTTTTTAGAAGAGCTCACTTTATTTGAAAAAAATGTCACAGTACAATTCACGAATCTTGTTTGTACAGTGGGATTTGTTTCTGTTTTGCCATAGTAAATCCAAAGTAACACCACTGGGCTGAATTGTATTACACCAAAGTTTCAGAAAATAATGGAGACTGCAGCTCAGCCTATTGACCTCTGCAGGATATTTTTGCCTAAGTGATTACTATAAGATAAAGCTTTTTGACACAAGGTGGAATGAAACTGATTTTTAAAAGAAAAAAATAGGCAAGAGAAAATACAAGGCAATTATCTGATTACTAATAGGAAGAGGTACAGAGCCACAATGTATAATGTTTAAGGGATTATCCAGCTTTGAACAATGCTTGCTTAACAGCTGCTACCAAACTGTGGTTTGTGTACTTGGCAGAGTGTTTCATTAATGATAATCTACAGTGTTTACAGCCCATAGGCCTCTAAATATGTTAAGAACCTTTTTTATTTGTATTTTATAATCCTTTTCCCTTATGTTTTATGCTTTTCTTGATATTTCTGAGATCTGAGGAGGTTTATGTTTCAAAATGATTCATTCTGCTCTGACAACTGCAGAGCAAGATTGCAGTAAATGTTCCCTTGTTATCAAGACTATGTATTTATAAACAGAAAGGGATACCATCTAAATTCATACCAGGGTTTGGACTGCCACCAGCTAATACATTCAGATGCCAATATATAGTGCTCTATTGTTTACATGCAAAAGTAAATGTCAAACAGAGGTGTATTTGCCAGTTACTAGATATTCCTCAGTCAGTTCTTGGGTCTGACAGGTTGCAGCAATTTGAAGCAGCATTATTTTTGACACTGTGTTTGACCTGAACTTCATTTAGAGGAATCCCGCAATTATTTTAAAGGTACGGTATTGATTAATACTCAGATTTATTTTGGAATTTTTATTTCAAATGCTCGCCTAACCCAGTCTTTATGGCAACGCTTAAGTGATATTAGGAAACCGGAACATAACTGAGATTCTAATGTGGAGTGGATACATATCACATAGAACACCAGGAAGAAGACCATGATCCAAAAGCCAAGTCGCTGAATCCTGGCTCTAATTGTTATGACACGCAGGATCTCAGTGGTCATGACTCTGTCACGATAAAACCAAAGCAGATTATTGCTTCACAGTAATTAGCATAGTTAATTTTGACACAAACAGCACACTTCTCTGTTAGTATTTTCCAATTCTTTCACCTTTTCTCACTTCCCAAACACCAACCGAAGCTGCGTTGTGCAGCAGCGTGCCGGTCAGAAAGAGGAGCCCTTCAGCACAGCAGCACAGCCCAGCAGCACTCGGCAATGAGTCACTGTTCCAGCTGCTACTGGAGGGGCACGGGCACTTCCCGAGCCACAAGAGGGTTGTTTTTTTACACAAGCCCTCCACTGCGCTGAGCTGCTGAGCTAGCCTCACTAAAATGTACACTTGAAAGAAATCCTCTCCCCTCCTGATCACTACTGGTTTCTATAGAAACAAGAAAGAATCTCTGTTCTTCTCTAAAATTTTCCCCTAATGCTTTTTGCAACACTGTATGAAACCAATTTATTTATTTATTTTTAAGACTCCACAGTTTTCTATTCATAATCTCATTTATCCAATTAAAGAATAGATTGGATTTTTTTTTTGTTAAATGGGCATGAGGTTTAAATTAAAGTAACACAGTCTTGTGTATTAACTATCTGTGGTCAGCCCATCTCTCCTGGGCCATTTTATGGCTCAAGCATTTCAAAGTAAATAGTTTTAAACAACAGTATATCACAAGAGTTAAAAGGGGTCAAGAGGATATTTACTTAACCACTAGTTGACTTTTTAACTTGGAAATATTTCTTCAGTTACTGTATTTAAACGAAATCCATCTCCTCAGCATCCCCATAAATTACTAAAACTCCAGGGTTCCCATCCACATTGTGCATCACCACCCCAGTGAATGCAGCTCCTTATGTGTTAGGGAACTGATGTTCACTTGCTTTGTTATTGTGCCCTTCTCTGGAGACTGCATTTGCACAGGAATTGTTGAGGCCTGTAAATATTGTATCTGCCTTGTTGTAATCACTAGGCAAACATACTTGCACTCAGTTGTATAAAAAAAATAGAAATAAATAAAAATTAAAAAACAAACAAACAAAAAAACACCCAAGAGCTGTTGACCAGGAAAAAATTCTCTAACAGATGCTTGACTGAAAAAAAGAAAAAAGAACAAAAAAAATTGAGGAGAAAATCTTTATGTCAAAAAGACTAACAAAGGCTATGCTAGCCAGAAACCAAAACTGTAATGCAAACAAATATTATTTGGGGTCTACTGCTCCCTCCTATCAGAGGAAAAAGAAGAAATACTCATTTTTCACACTGTAATGATGCAATATAACACTTCTTTTATCAAAACAATAATGGGCACTCCTTTTCAGTGCACATAAATAACTTTCTTTTACAGTCATGTCATATTTATTTTCACATGTTGACTTTGAAAGCTTAATATTCATGCATACAACAAATCATTTACTGTAGGTAGTGAGGCGAACTCTGCAGAATAGAGGTTGGCTATATTAGGCAATTGCAGATGGGACCAAATTCAATCCTGATGTCATTAACGCAGTGAAGTGGCAACCAGGACAGCTTCTGTCCTGTAAATATGAAGGAAGCATTCGGTACACGCATCCATTTGTTCTGCTATTTACCACACATTCACTGTCTGTCAGTGAAGATGACAATGAGGCAATCAAGGAGCTGCAACTTGTTAAGTGTTCTTTGTTTTCCAATTTCTTTTTGTTTTCACGCATTTCTGTTTTATAGGAATTAAAATCCTCCTGCAGGTGCTATGAATATTATGAGAGTTGTAAATGAACCAACCCTGCACCAAACTCATCCCCAGGTAAACTCTGAGACAGCATACAACTCTTATATCGCTATATGTAATATGACTGCTACATCATCTGTTAGGATGTAGTGCAATAATGGGCTTAAATTAAGTCACCTGAAAGCTCATGGTTAAGACTTAGTCAAAATTATATCTTTTCCCTAATAAAAGAATGAAAAGAAAACACGCGTACTGTATTTTTTTTTCCCCTAAATGCAAAGAGTAATTTTCCCCATATTTTGTAATCTTACTTTTGCCTTGTTAAATCTGAGGTAGCAGCTCCAAATGAAAGCCCTCCAGCTCCATGTTGGAGAACCAAACCAAGACACATCCCTAAGTTTTATTTTTTTTTCCAAACCAGTTAGCCCCATCATAGAAACAGCTGTTTAATATTAATTGCTTTACATTGCTAGAGACACCTTCTCCCATTGCTAATACAAGTTAATACAAGAAAAATAATTACCAAGTATTTGCTCCATGAGCAATAATCACACTTGGAGTCATTAATTTGCAGAAATTTTGTTTCATTTTATTGCAGAAAAATATTCCGTGTTTGCAAAGAACCATGTTCAGCATCAAATTTCATTTCACTTTGGAACATTTAAGCATTACTACAAAAGCAAACACCTCCCAGCTCAGACCAACACTGCTCAAAGGATAACATGAAGAAAGATATTAGTGACCGGATTGCTTATTTCAGTGCTCAGTAGGTAATCAGTGATGCACCAATATTAACAAGGACCGAAATACTGATTACCTACAAAAAATTGTATGGCACTCACAACACATCCTCTCCTTCTTTCAAGGGAGAAAGAATTCCATACAGCTTCATGTGCAGAAACCTGTTCTAAGGGATATGGTGGTCAAACAGGGTCTTGAAATTTTCATACTGAGAACAAGGTGAAAAAAATGCTAACTTTCATTGCCATATCAGGAAAGCATTTAATATATTCCAAACAGAAAGTCAACACATATTGAAGAGTATAAGACCTGCACTGTTCTCCAATTGTTAGCTTGGAAAAGTTCTGTGAACGTAGTAAATCTCTCTGCTGATATTGGACTTGTCTGAGTGCTACCGGCTCCTAGTGTGGATGGGGGAAGAAAGGCACCCTGATGAAATGACCTAACTATAAGAGAAACCACCTAACAAGCAAATATTCCTTGTTGCTGGTAACAGAACACACCTTCATTCTTCCCCATATTCCCAGTTTACCCCATGCATAACTCGAGATCCTACTTGTGTGTGACCATCTCCATCTCTCCTGAGAACAGCTTAATGGAACCACTGCCTATGTGCTGTGGCTGCTATTACTGCATTTTGTAGCTAAACAAGAATATCCAGTTGTTGGTCATTGATTTATCTATAAAACAGTAACTGTAAAAATGATAGAAGAGGTTCTGCACTAGATAGTCTTGTGAAACAGTTTATTACTTAAGCATTAATGACCCGTTTAGAGGTCTTTACTGGACAGGTAATGACCAGCTAAAGGAGTTAAGGGCCCAAGGCAAAGTACCCTAATAAAACCATGCATACAGCACGTGTTTGGTTCCTCCAAATTCTATTAGAAGAGAGAATTGTAACGAGTAATGAAAGACATGTCCAGGAGGCACTCATATCAGCCCTCTCATTTTATACTTGGCATAACACGTGTGCACATGTGTGCATAACACACTCCTTGGTTGTGCCACCATATATCACCGGGAAGAGCAGTAACTGCAGTGCAGAACAGCCAGTCAAGACATCAAAACATAACCTTGTTACACACAGGCACTTCAGCCAATCCTGCAGAATCTAAATCCTACTCTAGTAGCATTCAGGGTGGAGGGATTAAGTGTCTTCTGAATTTCTCAGCAACTCTACTCAAAATTATTGACTTAAATATAAATGTTTTTTGGTTTTGTTTTCTTTTTCATGCATTTTTTATTGCTTGTATTATGAGAAGAATGATATTAAAACAGGAGTTTAATATGGATATCTACACTGCAAGACGGAGACAAAACAGCTGTGTACATCTATTTGCCAGTAAGTGAGAAGCCAAGTGTTGGAACAGCAGCCACCATCCTAATTCTTGGCTTCAGAAGCAGGTAGAATGCTCGGGCCCACATAACCACATCTAGCTCTTACAGTCCCACAGCATCATTGATTTTGGTACTGATTTATGGCATCATTTGTTCTTGATAAGAGCCACTTGCCAACACTACTCAGAAAAAGTAAAATACAATCTGAGAGCAGAAACAAGAAAGAAGAGAGGATAAGAAATAAGAACTGCTAGAAAAACCTGCTCAGACTCCTGCATTTGCCGGATGAGGTGCTCTAGGTACAAGCAAGTTTATTTGCTCAGCATTTGTGACTGTACCATCAGTGGTAAAATGAGGATAAACAGCATTCTGCTGACTTAGTCAAAAAGTTCCTTAATTTCACTGTCACTTCAATGACTACAGTATATTTTAAATGTTTACATTAAAAACCGCTCTGTAGTGTTTACATGACTAATTATAATAGCTTCCTGAGAGTATTTCCAATTCTCTGTGTAAAGAGCCTTTAAGACAAGTTCAAGGCTTATTTCAAGCATTAACAATCCTTCAGAACCATTGTAGCTAACCATATAAATACATATTAAGCAAAATTTGATTTAAACTCATGTATACAGTAGAAAGGATAGAGGCAGCTGCATATTCCCACCACTCTGGTTTGAAAGGTTAGATATCTCAGGGCCTTGTTTCAGACCATCTGAAATGATGGCAAGTGCAGTTTAGGCATTTCCCCAAACTAAATTTTCCCAAAAGCATGGGTAAAGCAGCAAGCATACACAAAATTAAATAGATGTGATTATTTCATAGCCGTACACTTGTAACAGCTGAAAAAACAAAAATAACATTCAGGCCCTAACTAAAAGCTGGTTGGATGTAAACATCACAGAACCTGAACTTAACCATAAGGTTTATTCATTTTAACAGCCAAAATTATAAACTTTTGCAACACAGGGTTAACAGCAGAAGTGCTGACACAACAATAAGTACATAGTGGCGCCTGTAAGCAGCTCTATAATTAATCTAAGTGTACTATCATTACACTAAATGCTGCTTCTGCAGGATCATTCCAAATCACGAGATGCTCTCTCTCCCTTTCTCAGATAACATGCAGTTTACTTCCAATCATGCACATTTCCAGTCGCAAGAAGATTTGCTAAAGGAACGCTAGGTCTCAAAGCAATATCTTAATCAAATCAGAGTTTTCTTCTGTAAAACAATTTTTTTGACTTCTGGAGAATTAGTAACGTCTAAATGCCTAAGGATAGAGATATGAAACTGTGAGCTGAAATATGCACTGCTGGAGACCGTACTCAGCCTCCTTGCTTCTAGCCATTTACAAGTACATCTATCTAACCTCCTACCCACACACCTACACTTTATATGGTCATAAAACACCAATGCAATATCTAAATTATACCCTGAAAACTCCAGGTTTGAAATAGGTTGTATGAAAATTCACCTCATGTGGTTTACTCATTTCTACAAGAATAGAAGGCTCTGATTCCTTTTGGATGGAACTCATTTAAACAAAGCCCAGCAGCAAATACCCATAAATTAAAGCATTATTGGTATTTATGCAAAGAGATACACGTAAGCTGCATGAATTCTGTGTCAAGGGCTTTAAAAAGGAAAGCAATAGAATCTTACGCATACTGCATTACCTGCATTTACAAAGTTATGTACTTTGGGAATTAATATTTTGAAATACATACTACAAGGGAAGAAAAAAAAATTGTATCCTGTCTGGAAACCTAAAATGCATATGAGTAAACAGATTTTCCCTACTACCTCTCATATCCACTGAAGCAGTACGGCCTTAATAAACTAAAAAAACAAAAACAAACAAACAAAAAAAAACAAAACGGAACAAATTGAGTTTAAATATTTCACTATAACTATGTGAAGCTGGTAATTTATAATAGATAGACATTTATACAGAATACATTGACTTATCTTCAACATGAAGAGAACTTGAAGCAATAGTCTGCCTCATGAACTTTATGATCAAACTACTGTGATTATGATTACAGAATTTTCTATATATATATGTATATACACACCAGAATTACTCATTCTTTACTTTTGATATGCAGGTCTGTGATTAAAGATGAATTTGAATTCTCCAACAAAACTTCTATAATAGTCATATTAATGTGTAATTGGTACACTACAGTAATGTAAAATGATAAAAAATGCACAATAAAATTTGATGACGAGTTTAGAAGTCAGGGCCACTGGGCCAGTGCAGACCTTTCACCGTCTTTGCCCTTTGAAAACAGAGTTGCAACACTGAGAATTAGATAAACCATCTTCAGAAGAACATGTGTTTAAGTACAACAAGCAGATGTAGCATAATCATTCATGTCAAGGCTGCTGTGGTGCAAAGTTGAGTTATGCTTTTCCACTAATAACTGTATTTTATCTAGCAAGCAAAGAATGCTGCAACACACACACAGATATATACTCAGAGAAGCCACAAAACATGCCTGATGACTACAGTACATTTGAAGAGTGAATAATGATTACTGTCATATGGCCCAGGCCAGTAGTTTGTCAAAACTGAGAGCAAAGAAGTATTAACAAAGTAATGATACTTATTCTTTCATCTAAGGATGGCGGTTCACAAACACTCTAAATTAGCAGTAATTCTGTTCCCCTCCTTGTGTTGGTAGTGGCATTCATGCAACTGCACAGGCAACAGACCAGGAAATTAATTTAGCTGCAAAGTAATTTCCCCCCACCTTGTGCTTTTCACTCCCCTCAAAAAAGAGATGACTTTCAGCAGGATCATTTGCTTGGTCTGATTCACAACATGACATCCTAAAAGCTACTATCAGCACAAGGCAGACAGGACAAATGCATAGCTAGCATAAGACTGGAGGGCAAGAGAGCATTTGTCCTGGCAGCCTGCATATGTCAGATTTAAAAATGAATTCATATACAAGTCATGGTGTCCAGGCTGCACGCATTTTATGGATGTTTAACAAATATCCAAGGCTCGTTATCCCCTTTGCTTTTTGCAATGTCTCCAGCTCTCACCTTTGAAAATTCAAACTACTCTTGACTCAGACGACAACATACAGGAAGTGCCAATAACTGCCACCATTGCTATGTCCCCTGCTGGACAGCAATAGCACAACAGGCTATGGCTATACAACTGGAACAGTCAAACTACACCAACTTTGTTATACAGACTGTAGGCATGCCTCTGGTAGGCTAACCAATAATATCCACAGAAGGCACTTGTGGAGCCCACTTTCTCCCTTGGTGAGACGACCCTCTGAATTTGAGACCTCCAGGAAGCCACTGACAAAGAATGTCCACAGTCTAAAACATTCAGAAAAGAGTTTACCAAGGGTGAACTATCCTCTATGACTAAGGTAAAACTACTGCTTTAAGAGACAAAGCAGTCAAGTAGTGTGGCAGGCCTTATTTCCACCACTAATGGTACCCAGGTAGCCCCCAGTGCGCCCATGTCCCAAGTATATCACGAATGAGTGTGCAGCCAGTTCTGGGAATCAGAGACAGGTTTTTAGCTACTGCCTCCATATCTACTTAATCTGCCTTCACATTTTTTATGTCTTTTTCCTCAGCAGTGCGAAAGATCTGCTGAAAACAAAAGCAACAAATGACATTGAGAAATAACTAAAGACTTTATGTCTTTAGCAATCCACTGGGACATGGAAGTCACAGTTGCACAGGTCCTGCTGAGCCTCACAGCCAACATGCACGTTCCCATGTCACAGCAGCAGCTCACATCTATCAGCCAAGACCAGAAGATAGCAGTTATTTTATCCAATACCCACATGCTAGAAAACAAACACCTTCAGACCAAAGATCCAAATCCCCTCCAGGTGAATCCCAGGCCCCAAGGCTACAGAATCAGACTTACTTCTGGTGCTGCATTTTCGATAGCATTGTAGCTCATCTTAAGGCAGGTGATGGAGGCCAGTTTCTCCAGGATACCATCTCCCAGGCCAGTGTGCGGGCTCTGCCCCCTCAGGGCACCAGTGGCCCTAAAGCCATGATCTCTCTGTCACCAGGTTATTGCAGAAAAACCACGAAGTACAATTAAATAAACCTTTTGCTGAGGGCTTCACTACTTCTAAGAAAACATGATGGGCTCAGCCATCTCACATCAGAAAAGGGCTGTAGGCTCCAGCTCGTTACTGGGCAGATACAATCCTGAGTCAGAGCCTAAAGCCAGCCCTAAAAGGCAGGAGCTCAGACATCACTGTGGATCTTACATTTGCTAGTGGCTAAATCTAGTGATTAGTCAGCACTGAGAGCTGCTGAATCACTCTTCAAAGTCACCTGTCTCTCTGCTTACATCAGCGAGGCAGCTGCTGCACTTCACATCCATAGCTTGAGCTGCCTGTGTCTAAGACATCTGCACTAAGATTGCATGATGTCTATGTTGTAACACAGATGCCTGATCCCTGCCCTGCTACAATGCACATGCTAATAAAGTAGTAATATTTATATGCATAATAAAAGATCCATAATATTTCATATTCAGTTCTTCATATATTTTTTTCTGATAAAATAACTTCAAATGTATGCAACATTCTCTTTTGTCTTAACTACTGTGAGTGAATTTTGTCAAGCATCTCCTGATGTTTCTGTTAATCCAGACTCTCTCTCTCTCTTTATAATTTGTTTGGGTATTAATTATTTTTGATTAAATGCATGTAGGCATTGATATTCAGGGAAGACAAATGACATACTAAGCAGATGAGACAATTAGTATGAATTATTTCAATAACCCTAAGTTCCCCCAAATCTCTGCATTATTAATTCCTTTCTTTGATTAACAACAACAAATACAAAATTAATATCATATTCTATTACTGTTATTCTTCAGCATTTTTACTGATCATGACAGACTTCACCTGACTACATCTGAATTCTGTCAACTTTCATCATAACAAAGCCCAGACTTTGAGATAAGGTGCTCTCCACAGGGGCTAAACAAAAGCAAATCAATATTCTCCTGCTAAGGGACAATCCTGGAGTCAAGATCTATGTGATTAAAATCTTTAGCCAATTCTTAGAGGAAACTGGCTACTTAGAAATACATAATAAGCAATTAAACTTATTGCTCCGGAACTTAATAGGAGTTTTAAGAACAGTGGTGATTATTTTCTCACACCAGTGGATGAAATTTCTCACCGTTATGTGCTAGCAGCTGTTAAACTAAAAATGATACAATAGAAAACATTCGAAAAATAAAACAGAAAAAGTAATAAACTTCTGCTCCTCAGCACTATAACTGAAAAAAAGGCATATTGGTTTGCAGTGGTTTTGTCCACGAGAGAATTTTGGTACTGTTCTAATATCCACTCTGACAGAAAACAGCTGTTATTCCCTATGTAAAGAGTATCTGAATTTTCTTCTTTTTCTTCTTCT
>VXAB01006652.1:1001-16971 GCA_013399175.1 Odontophorus gujanensis
GGGTTACAGGAAGAACCTGGGGGGTAATGTTACAGCAGCCTGGGACGGACAGAGGTGGCTTTATTACAATTAGGAAGCAAGTAATCTCACAAAGCCCTCGTCCAATAGGCCCTAATAAGCGACAGGCTCTGTTTGTTCATTAAACTTGTCTTCAGTCATCCTGACCTTGTTTATAGGATGAATGCAGTGACAAACGAATTACAAGATAACAGATGCAGGAATGTAAAGTCTACCCCCTGCAAAATGGTATTAACCACAAACTCCATGGAGGGACCAGGATATTGGTGACCTGTCTCTCCCCACCGAAAAGAATTTTGGGAAGAGCTGGGAAGGAATGCCTCAGATTGGAGGTCTCCTGACGGACTATTTTGGATCTGTGGTAAATGAACATATAACTGATTGCCAAAGGACTGGAAAGGCACATGTACTATCGGGGTAGATAAAAAGAATTGCCCATGTTCCGTTCAGAGGTGGAACTCAATTCTAAAAGATGATTGGTGGAACCAATTGCTTGGGGGTGCAGGGTGAAAATGACTGCATTTCATGATATTTTCTGGGATGGTTGGACTAATATTCTTACCCTGTATGATTCCATGCCTTATTCGGATAATACATTCGGTGATACAAGGAATGCAGATTTCTGCAATGCCAACTGATACAAGACACGAATCTTACTGTCGCTTGCTTAATAAATCGTATTCGATCTAATTGGACTTGTTCCTGTCAGTTACTGGAACGAATCTGTAACAATTCCCTCCAGAAACCACACAAGTATCACATATCCGCAATTCTTACATGAATTGCTGCGATTGCTAATCAATGCTCTCAGCTTGGCATGCATCTGTATTTATATTTACAGGAAAGCAAACACAGCAGCACTACGGACAGTCACGTGGGGATCTATTTCAGCGATGCCTTTGCTGAATCCTCACAGAGAGCAGCGGGGGAGCTCCCATTCACTGCACACTTCCACCGCGCTCAGCTCACCTCCGTTGCTCTCTTTTCCACGGGAGCAGCCTGCAGCCCCACACCTCGCTACAGCTCTTCCTTAAAGCCTGAAGGTTCGCCTTCCTCAACGCCTGCGCTATGTAGCATTAAAACGTGCTCTGTCCTTCTGTTGTACAGACGACCTTCTCCCTCAGAGCAGCCCCCCCCAACCCATCCCCCACCAGCTGCCCTCGGGGTCAGGCTCTGCGCCTACCACCCCCATTTCCCCACACCTCCCTCACACAGAGCAGCCCCCTCCCCATCCACCCGCATCCCACATTAAGGGCCACGCCCCTCCACCAGCAGCCCACACCCCTGAGCTCCCTTCCCACAGGGAAGCAGCCTCTCTAGGCACCCCATTACCGCAGCCCAGGCCCACCGCCCCACAGCGGCCTCCACGGGCAGGACCAGCCCCTCCCCGCCGCACTTACCAGCCCAGCAACAGACCGCTGGTGACGAGGAAGCAGACGAACACCACTGTAATGTAAAAAAGCGGCGAGTACTCGTAGAGCGTGACGAGAAACACAGCAGCCATAGGGCCAACAGGCAGCCGAGTACGTCCACCGCCTCACAACACAGCCCGCCGGCCACCTACTGCGCACTGCGCATGCGCACAAACCCGGCGCACGCGCAACAGCAAAATGAAGCCATTGCCATCAGCTTAAGGAGAAAGGTGGCAAGCCATCACCCCTAAGGAGAGGGGTGGGCTAAGCTCGTTTGCTATGACGCCGCACGTTGCTATGACGCCGACTCGTTGCTATGACGCCGCACGTTGCTATGACGCCGACTCGTTGCTATGACGCCGCACGGCGGGCGGGGCCTCAGCGTCACAGCGGCGGGGCGCGGCCGCACGGCACTCGCCTTTGCCCTTTCCCTTTCCTTCTCTCTCCCCACTGCTGCTCCTCTCCCCGGGGGCCATGAGCCTTCCCGCTTCCCGTATGCGGCTGCCGGTTCCCGCCCACCCGCGGCGACGACGCTGATTGGCCGAGAGGGAGGGGAGGCGGGGTCTTCTCGGAGCAGGCGCAGTGGGGAGGGCAACCCATTGAGGAGGCGGTGGGGCGGCGGCGCGGACGGTTGTGGTGTTGGCGCGCGCGCGCTCAAGATGGTGAGGGAGCTCGCGCCGCCTCAGGGGGGGATGGGCGGGACGGAATCGGATCGGATCGTGAGGGGGAGCGGGGTCCGCGGCGTCTGTGGGTCGTGGGTATGGGAGGAATCTTTCAGGGTGTGCGTGTGGGGTTGCTCAGGAAGTGGCAGCGGTTGCGTGCGGGAGGGCGACCTGCGCGGCTGCGGTGACACCATCGCTTCCTTCCCCATCTGCAGCACGATGTCTGTCGGGGCAGCTCAGAGCTGCACGCGTTTGGCTGCGTTAGCTCCGTGCCGCTTGCTTGCCCGGTCTTGAAGCAGCATCTCTTTGCTTCTCCCGCCGTATAGCCCTAAAAGGATCCCTTGGTGACAATAAACGGGGATAATCTCGCTTCAGGGACACCGTACATTACAGTGGTGTTTGCGGTTAACTGTTGGCTTTGAGGAGGGATGGGAGATCGGATGGGTGTGTTTTTGTGCTTAAAACCTGCTTTCATCCGTTGTTATCCCAGCAGCTCCTCTTCCTTAGAGCTGAGGGGCAGCAGATGCCTGAGGTGGGAGCATCCCTCCCCTTAAAAACGTTTCCCTCACCTGTCCCTCTCCTCTGCCATTCCCTCTGCAGAGTGAATCTCTGGTGGTTTGTGATGTTGCTGAAGACCTGGTGGAGAAACTGCGGAAATTCCGCTTCCGTAAAGAAACCAACAACGCTGCCATTATAAGTAAGTTTAAAACATGACCGGCAAAGGTCAGAGGTCTTGTGGGATCCTTTCTTTTTCCCCATGTAGTTTTGCTGGTGTAACAGGTGGGTGTGATCCAAAAGATCATATCTGCTGTGAACTTGAGTGCCTCCCATTCAGTTTGTGATATGAACAGTAGAGCAATACAGCTTTAATGGTACGAGGCATGACTTTGTCTGCCCCTGGTAGAGCTTTTTGCAGTTAACTGTGCCTCAGAGTCTGTGGTTGGTTTCAAAATGATAGCAAGCACAAGTCACAGCACGGTCACTTCAAGTTTGTGAATTTTATAGCTGTTTAAGTAAGATGCTTTGTCACTGGTCTTTGGAATTTGAAGAAGGTGAAGCCGTGGGGTAGGGACTGAAGAATCGGAGTGAAGGGATGAGAAATGTACTTGCAAGCTGATGTTAGAAAGCTTTGTGTGTACACTGCAAATCATTTCAAAGCTGATCTGTGTTTTATTTTGATTTATAGTGAAAATCGACAAGGATAAGCAGTTGGTGGTACTGGATGAGGAGCATGAGGTTTGTTAAATGCATTGTAAATAAGAGTATCTTCAGCCTGCAATGTATTGTTGTCTCTAAGGTACTGCCTTAGTTTCAAATTGTTATCAAACTCTTAATCTAATTTAGGTCATGAGCTTATTTAAATGCATGGACGCTCTGCATGTAAAGCACAGCGCTAATAATAGTGGAACTATGCAGAAGCAATTGAGGCAACTAATTAATTGCACGAAAGATAAGATAATTTAAAGATGTTATGGTACAACTCTGTGTGTAGAAGGCATCTCTGGTGCCTACTGGCTTCTGGAAGAGATCTCTGCAGCGTTCCCACGTGGATCTGTGTACGTGCCTCTGAACTGATCTGCTGCCAGTTAGAAGCTAGGATTGCTAGTCCTTTGCAGATCATAAATGTGATAGATGGCATAGTAAACCACCTTGTAGCATTTCTTAATGGTACAAAGGGCAAAATGCAATCCTTCTGAAGGATTTGAGCATTACCCATGGCTCTTATTCCCTAGAATGTAGCAGCTAACTTGGTGTTTGAGTGGGATGGGGACTTAAGGAGCAGTTTCTCAAGAGCACCTTTTATGTGGCTGATTTTGACCAGATACTTATTTGGATGTGCTTGCTTACTTCTCTTTAGTGCTGGAGTTATAATAACACGGTAGCTGCCAGCTTATCCAACTGGAGCCAAAATGTTTTCAAAACTCATTGTGCCTAAACTAGGGATGATTATTCACAGTAACATTAACTCAGTGTTTAGTCATAGGAAGCTATTAGCAGACAAGCTTTCCCAAACTGTTCTGGTAATTTGTGTAAGAGATTGTTATCAGTTAAACTGAAGATGTGTATCTAACTTGTTTGTGTTTCACCATCCCACTATTCTGCTTAGCCTACATAGTATACTTCAAGTGCAAGTCAATTTGCTGTAATATTGCTTGTGTTTAATGTTACCAGGGTATTTCTCCAGATGAGCTGAAAGATGAGCTGCCAGAGAGACAACCTCGATATCCTTTGTGTGCTGCTGGCATTTATCTTACTCACTCCTGGAAGCTGTTCAAATGTTTAAAGTTCAACTTCACCTTTTTAGGCTTGCCTGCAATGAGACTTCAGTAATATTTGGTTTGTGAGGTGTCTTAGGGATTGGTTCTGAATGATTGTCCCAGTTCTTAAAGACTTGAAACAGCAACTGATATGGTCAGGCCTTTCCCAAGGCTTGATTTTCTTTTAAGCTATATTCTGTAACGTTTAGGGAGGTGGAGCCTTGCTGCTGTTAACTCAAGAAGCAAGTAAAATGCACCAGTTTTGCACCTTGGGATCTGTTGAGGTGCTTTCCTGGCATGTGCCCCTTGCTGTTTTGCTGCAGTTACCACTGCTGGGAGCACTTTAGGCATGTGATGTAGGGAAGAATCCCCATGCTGAAAGAGGGAAGGGGTGAAAAAAAGAAAGGAAGTGAGTTGGCAGAGGGAAGTAAATTATTTACCCAAAATAAGAGCGGTACTTATGCTACAGTTGATGAAAATATCTGTTCCCAGTATCCTCTGGAGCTGGCAGTGTACCAGGTGCTGTTCTGAAGCTTCCATGACTATAGGGATGCTGTAAAGCAGGAGTTCAGATTCCTGAGATCACCTGAAACGAAGTCCTGGGCATGCACTGAGGGGATGTGTTCTTCATCAGGCCAGGAGGAAGGTAGCCAAGGGTGTGGGAAGTCTCCTTAAGAACCTCAGGAGGAGTCTTTGCAATGAAAAGGCTGTCTGACCCTCAGCAGCTGTGAAGAGACAACCTTTGCCCTCTGGCTGCTGTAGAGGTTGGTAAAAACAGGCAGGGTTGGTTCTGAAAGTCAAATATGGAAGTGAAAGTAAGAGATGGACTGCTTTGCATTGAGGCATCTCTGAGAACGCGTGACTTCTCCATGTCTGAGTCAGGCTCTGGTAAATGATGATTATATCCTCACAAAATAATTGTTTTTTCAGTTTCTTTAACCTCAGAAAAAACATTTATCGTGTACAGTTACAAGTATCAGCATGAAGATGGAAGAGTTTCTTATCCGTTGTGCTTTATCTTCTCCAGTCCTGTTGGTGAGTGAATGTGGTGGATGGCAGCTACCGTTGCTGTGAACTCAGGAATGTTCTTAGCAATAGAGGATAAAATAAGTGCTTAATGTTCAAATATTGGTTCCAGTGTGTAAGGCTGAATTTATTTATGCCAGTGCTGGAATCAGGGCGCTATAAAGCTGTGGCACTGTCTGGAGACCTTTTTTGGAAGAGAGGAATCTCTGGTATATTAACTCTGTCCTCACCATCTGCTCATGACAGTTGTCAGCACTTCCATCTGCCCAGATCTCCCTTCTTGCTAGAGATTTTCAGTGCATGTGGGGTTGACATTTAAGATGCTTAGGAGGCAGGGTACAAATATGCTTTGTTTTCCATTTCTGAAGGCTGAAGAGAAATGTGAGTGTCCTGCATAGCTGTCCAGACGGTGTGTTTTTCTAAACAGGCCCACTGTGATCTCAGTGGTGTGCTCAGTAACATCTTCCTCTAAATTACAGGAGCCTGGAGTGCTCTGCATCTGTTCATGTGGGTTTAGCATAACGTGTTTCCTTGTCAGCCTCTCCAAATCTTGGGGAATCAGTAAAGCCTGACCAGACTGGCTTCAGGAAATGAGTGAGGAGAGGGCTGGAACATGCTGCCTCTGTTCCTGGCTGCCTCTGTACATCTCGCTTTCGAGATGGTAGAGACTAGGCAAGAGGCAATTCCTGCCCTTCTCAGAAGGCTGTGCCTGGCTATGAGAGGATCAGGACTGCATAAAAGGGAAAGGATGGAAGTTAAGAGGATTTTCTTGCAGCCTTACATGTGATGGACAGCAGCATTTGCTTCTCAGCAGTGTTGTGATGCGGAAGTGTTGCAGCTGTGGGTAAGAAGAATAAAAAGCTCTGTAACTCGGATCTGGGCAGGTAGAAGTGTGAGTGAGAGAAAAGTATTTGAGAAGTAAACTGTAACCTAAGATCATCCCAAGTTTTTATAAGGCAGCAGCTTGCCCTGCTTGCTTCACTGCAAGCCACATCATAACCCTGCCTGTGCAGGGAAGTGTATAATCCTCATAGTACATTTCAGCTGTCTTGGTTTATTCCAAGTTTGATTTTAGCTCAAATGTGTATCTTATAAAGATTTGAGTAGAACTAGGAGAGACCTTGGGAACCTTCCAGAAATAGCAGGATGGCAAAGACTTGTATGCAGTGTAACCAGCACCCTACTGCAGTGCAGGGATTGCTGCTCTGATGGCTGTTTTGTTCTGGATTGCAATTCCTGCAGCATTGGATGTTTCTGAGCAGAAATGCAGGTGCATGTTGAGACAGTGGTTCAACTTTTTCATGTGCCAAGTATGAGCAGAGATGATACTGAAGAATATAAACATTATATTAAACTGTATAACAACCATGTCAATTCTCTGAATTTAAAAAGTGGCTTAATTCAGCTGTTAATTTCAATAAAAAAACAAGCAGTTTTGAGATGTAGCAGCTGCAGTAACCAAGCACCACCTTTTTCCGTTCTTCTTTCCACACCACTGCAGGATGTAAGCCTGAGCAGCAGATGATGTATGCTGGGAGCAAGAATAAGCTTGTACAGACAGCTGAACTCACTAAGGTATAATTCATCAAATGAAGTAACTGCCTCTGCATTAAATGTGGTTTGCTGTTTAGTGTCTGGATGTTATGAGACTTTGTAATTACAGTGAATAGATTCTGTTTCAAGAAGACTGAGGGTAGTATTTTTTGGGGGAGAGGGATTTCTTCTCTCTTAGAGGTCAGGAAGAACAGTGTTCCATACCATTCAGTAGGATGGATGTCTTCACTGTAAAGAATTAGTGTACTGAAGAGCAGCACAGGCTGAACTTTTGGTATGGCATGGACTAGTTTTGCTCTGTGGTTTTGGGGTTTGTATGCTTACACACCATGCCTTTCAGAGTATGTGACATTTGTGCAAAGTGCTGAACAATCCCAAATCTTGCCTGTGTTTGTCTCCTCCCATACTGAGACCAGGAGAAATCAAAGTGTTCACTGAAATAGTGCTTAAAGAAATAATAAAGCACATAACTGTCATTTTGGAGATCTTTCAAATTCCTTCTTAGCTTTGTCAAAGTTCTAATTCTGACCAGTATAATTAAATAGAGTGAAGGGTCACTTCAGGGCTTTCATACAATGGGAAATGATATCCCTGTTCCCCTTTGGTCTTTCTTCAGCATCTCGTTAAAACCATGTGTTAGGGCAACAGGATGGCTGTGAACTTCTGTCTCTTCTGGCTGTGTCTTGTTAAAAAGAGCAAGACCTCTCTGCTTCAAGTTGCACCAAGCTGACAAGAGTAAGTAGGAGGGAAGCAGGAGCAGCCATCTGCACAGCCCCCAAGAAACTGTCTTTTTAAGCCTCTTTTTAACTCCATCTTAGAGGCTTGAGAACTCCAGCATCTTTGACAGAAAGGGAGAAGTGTTCCTAGAGGAGATAGGCAGTTGTTTTCAGTGAGTGAAGACTCTGATGGGAAGGTGAAAGCCAGGAGCTCAGCTGTGTTGGAGTTACTGTCACTCTCCAATTGGGAGAAATTTGGTCTGTAATGCTTTTGAAGGAAAGCCTAGGAGTGGATATAGCAATCCATAGTTCTCTTCCTTCTGAAGCTTATTGTAACCTATCTCCAGTTGAAGTTGTTTCCTCTCTGTTCAGATGTGCTTATTCTTGCCCTTCATCAAGCCTTGATTTGTTCTAGCTTGTGTTTTTTCTCCCTGCTGGCTTCTGTATGTGAGCTTGAGTCCTCTTATTTTTCTCAGTGGCTTGAATGTTAGCTTGGCTTCTGGTAAGCTATTTCACGCTTAGAACACTGGATTCTTGTTCTGCTCACCCTACATCTTTTACCTAAAAAAACTGACTACATAAATAGTATTGGTAGTATCACTCCCTGAACATGAGAGGCAGTGTTCAGAGCCCAAATCATCAGAGATGGGAAATGAGGGGGGGGGAAAAGAGACACACAGGCAGGATTGTTTAATGAAGGGATTGGAATGGTGAAATGGTTCAGGAGAGGATCAACTGTGGAGCTCATTGTAAGACAGTGGTGAGTTTGCTGTGAAGCTTGCTTTGTGAGCCCTCCAGGAACTCACCTGTGCTGCTGGCCCTAGCTTGCTGTCTGCAGCTATGCAGTTAGAGGGACAGATAAAGCTTTTTCAGCACTAAATCAGTGATTTTCAGTCCTGTCAAAACAGGAACAGCAGACTGCAGTAAAATACTGGCCTTGTTTCATTGCCTGGGAGGATGTTCATGAAGGCTTGTGGATTGCACTTGCCTGAATCTTTTGAAAAGATGACCTGCTTGTTGACAGTACAGAATTAGCTTTGCCCTTGAGAGGGTATTAAAAATCAAAACCTAATCAGTTGCACATATGGGATGTGAAGAGTTTCTTGGCTGCTTTGGTCTTGTTTGCTGTTTCAGGGCTTTGTGGAAAGTTGAAGACATGCACAAAGCTTTAGGTTGTTTCTTTTTTTGTGAGCCTTCTGTTCTGAGGTGTACCGAGCCCCTTTCTCTAAGGGAAAGCATGTCATGAGGTGCTGTGAACTTACTTCAGAGCAGCTGTACCTGGGCCTTAGGAGCATATGAGATGGTATGATTTCAGAGCAACTTTAAAATGTAGCAAATGTGCTGTTCTCACATATATATTTTTTTTAAGAATAAGAATGGAGTCTAGAAATAGGAATTGGAGAATTCTTAACTTGTCAAGTTATCACCATCCCTTGCTGCTTAGTCTTGTATGCTTTCCACTGACGTCACGTTAGAGTATTAATTGATAACGTTTGAGAAAGCAAAGGAAAACTGTCAGTTACTGTTTATTACAACTCAGACAACTTATGTGGAGAGGTGTTGCTTGCATTGTGTCCTTCTCCCTTCCAAGTACCAGCAGCACGAATATTTATGCAATGTGGTTTCTATTCAGGTATTTGAAATAAGAAATACAGAAGATCTAACCGAAGAATGGCTGCGTGAGAAACTGGGCTTCTTCCATTAAGAAATCCTCTGTCATGAGTATTTATGTTCCATCCTGATCATACTGGAACCAGACGTGAATACTTACAGCTAAGAAGTGCACTGTATTTACATCTGCTTCCTGCAGTACGTCTCTTGTGCAAAGTTTGTGCGAAGAATAGCAGGTCTGTCTCCTTCAAGTAACAAATCTTTGCAGATGTTTCCTTACATGTACCTTTTAAAAGGGAATACTCCTCTGCAGGGAATCCTTTTGCACTCTTGTGACTAATATTTCTACAACTAAAATAGTTCAGTTCTAAATTTATAGCTATATACAGCCATTTTCAGAAGCTGATGCTAACTCTTTCTGAGCTACAGATGCATCCTGATGACCTATGCTAGCCATTTATATGCAAAAACTGTACTGTCATTACTGTCAGAATTTATGATGTCCTCTCAACTTTGAAAACTATTCCCTAGGAGCATTCAGTGTTAAAGAGGCAAAACCCTTGTGCAGCTGATCCACCCATCTGTCCCTCCGTGTTATGTCCATGTGAACCTTCTCAGATTCTTGGAACTAATTTTTGTCATTCCAGTGATTCCTCAGCTGACTGAGTCGGCCTTACTAAATTTCAGGGCAAAGCTGTGACTGTCCAATTCTCATGCTAATGCAGTCTTACAGGGACTAGAAGATCACTAAGGGCTGAATTTTGACTCTGGTTCCTCTCATACCAGGTGTCTTCTGTATGTGACTTATACTCTGTTAAGAAGTTTACCTCTTTGCTCCTTTCCTCTGATATGAACACCTGTGAATCCTGTGTGCCTTTAATTTGTTAGCTTTAAAACGACTAGAGAATTTTACACTGCCACTTGCTATAAATTTGGTGAAAACTTTGTTAAAGGATCCGAGTAACATTTTTCCTAGTGCCTGGTGTTGCAGATGACATCTACAAAACAAAAGCTAACCTCCTTTCCTTAGAAATTCCTGTCATCTACTCTGTTCCGAGGAGTCAGGGAGGTTAAAGCTTTTCATGGTACTGAGTGATTTATATCTTTTTGTTATAAGAGTTGGCCACACGTAGCTTTTTGAGTACTTTCATGACAGTCTCTAATTTTCTTAACTGCTTGTTAGTCAAAATGACATTCCAGGTAAAAGCTTTTGCATACGGGATTTGATTTTCATTTACTTACGGTTCATCTCTGATGATTCTAATGTGAAAATAGTATTTAACTTTTATAAATGACCAGTCTTTTTACAAAGCTGTTTTATACAGAGTAGAATAGCTGTCTGACACGGGACGCCATGCTCAGCCAGCACAGTGGCAGGAGGAGTGCTCATGTGACAGTATCTCACCATCTTGCTCGTGAGTGTTTGTTGTGCTGCTGAGTAACAGCAGCTTCCTGTTGATAAGTACCTTCACATACAGCTGCCCTAACAAATCTGTTTGGTGAGGAGGAATGTTTGGAGGCCAGTATTTTCATGCTGTGAAACCTTTGCCAAATGAAGGTCTGTTTATTTTTGGTTTTTTGTTTGTAGGCATATGTTGTTAGTGGATTTAACACTAATTCCTTAAAGATCACAAGGAATTGATTTGCCGAGGTCCTCAGTGTTGATAGATCTCTTCTTAGTTTGATGTTACTGCTCATTTATTTGTGTATGGATCTGACTTGAGAGGAGCTCTTCAAAATGCATGTTAGAATGATTCAATCAAATTGATCCTTCAGTTCTGGAAGGAAATGCTTGTAATTAAAATACAATTTCTCTGGTGAACTGGAAAAGCAATTTCATTTCCCTGGACAAAAAAGGATGTTGACTATGAAACTGCTCAATCATTTTGTACTACCGCTTTTTTTTATTTAACAAACGTTGTCTGAGTAAGACTTGGACTCCAGAAGAATGATGTCAGTCATGGCATCAGTGCTGAAGTGGAGGAAGTCTTGTTTCCTTGGTGTTGTGCTGTTCAAGTGTAGCGTGGCTGAAGAACATTTGCCACTTGAAACATTCAACTTGATATTTTCTTATTGGGAAAACTGGATTAATTTTTATCACTGTATTTTGTACACTGGTGGGCTGCCAACATCCAACTGCTGCTTGCACAGGGCTCAACAAAAACAACTGTAGAAGGAAGGAGCTGCTGCAGTCGGATGAGTGAACTAGGTTCTGCATCTCTGGCTGCTCTGCCTTCTGCCAAACAACCTCTGCTACTTCAGATTATATCCGTGTAGTGGAACTCTTCATTTGGAGTTCCTTACTGTTCACTTTGAGTGTTCTTGCTTCTTCCACTTGAGCGTTTCTGCCTTAGATGCTGCCCTTTACATCCTGCAGAAAGCAAAAGAGTTCTGTTGAGAGTGTTAAAGCCCACGTTCCTGTGGAAGGTGGTATTGATGCTGCTCAGCCCACCAGTATTAGTCCTGTAACAGCCTTGCTTCACAGCTGTAGCTCCTTCCCTTGGAGCTGTGGCAGTGAGGAAGCAGCTGCAGGTGCTTGAAGAAAGAGTACACAGAGGATATTGCCATTCTAGGCTTGTTTTGTTTTCTTGTTTCCAGTGCAGTGTTCTGGCATGATTATCTGCCACGTGCTGTCCTAGGCCCTTGAGATATAGATAATGCTAATACTTGCTTAAACAAAGACATCGATTACATCCAAATTTGATCTGCACAAATGCTTGTTTTCATATTTTCCTACCTTATCTGTAGAACTGTATATTCCTTAATCCTCCCCCTTAAAGAGCACTGGGAGGTGGGTGTGTCTGTGATCAGAAGGCCAGTGTATTCTGACTGTGATGTACTGTTACCTGTCATCACGTGCTTGTCTTGTGTTTTCACATCTCTAAAGATGTTCAAACAGGATAAATGATAATGCAGCCTATAGGAGCTTTGTAGCTGTAAGGTCTGAAGAGTCAGCATTTTCCACTGTGAGCTCCTATTTTTCAGGAGTTACTGAGTTGGCCATAAAACCTTTGGCCAAGAGTTAAAGGTCTTTCATAAAGAGAGACTTCTGCCACAGTTAAACTGTTTTGCTTTAAATATTAAATAGATGGCTGGGGTACAGCTCTTGTAATCCTGCTCAGTGATGGTAAGCTGAATTAAAGCATGAATTTGCATGGTAACCCATAAAATGGACTTAGAATGTTCAGATATTTTTTAACAAACTGTAAATGCTGATATTTGATGGTTCAAGTGTATTTTAGAATCACGAATGCTTTTTGAGCTACCAGAGGAGGCAATAATGATGGTGTTTACGCCTTTCCACTTCTCCAAAGGAGCATCGTAGGCATTTGTACCAAGATTCCATTTTTGTATCCTTAACTGTAAAATAAATAGTCCAGAAACAACATTAAACCGGTAATGGGGATCTGAGTCAAACACACAGAAGCAAAGGATGCTGACAGTTCCTCATCCCTGTGCTCAGAAGAACCTTGAAGTCATGCTTTCTGCTCCGTGCAACTAGCAGCTCACAGATGGAGCCGTAACGTGACGTGAGAATTGAGGCTCTTTGCTTTTGCTATGTGATCCAGACTCGGTGTGACTCGTGCACTGTGATCTGTCTGGGTTGGCAGCAGTGCTGTGGGTGGTAGGAGGTGGGAGAGGTTCGTGGCCAGTCTTGGGAACTGGGCAGCTCCGTGGAAATACCAGTAACCAGTACAACTTCCATATGCTGTTTAGTCTCTGCTAGTTCACGTCGCATGTTCACTTTAAACCAAATCTTTTTTGCTAAGCATGGTGCTTGTATTGGTTTAAATAAAATGTTTAATTAAGAGGTTCTGTTTCCTTGTTTTAATTGCTAAGTAGCACACGGAGTGTGGGCCAATCTGAGAGGGGGAAGGCATTAATGTTAGGCACAATCTTCCTCCTCTCAGCAGCCTAGAATTTGCTCTGCATTTGTATTGTGGTGTTTATCCTCCAGTGTGCTTCCTGACCGCCTCTTCTTGGGGTAATTCTTCTTTCCATCTATTAGGAAGGGCAGCAGTGGGAAGGAAGACAGGACAGCTCTTTAGAATCTTTCTCCTTTTCCTACCGTGTTGAAAAAGCTGCTGGAAATAATTCTGGTGATTCAGTGTCAGCAGCTGACGTGTCATCCCTTCTGCCAGTGCTGAAGAGCAGAATTAATGGACCATGGCTTAAATGTAATAGGAATAAACAGGAGGTAATGCACGGCAGCTTCAGCACATCTGGCTTTTCAGTGGCTTCTGGGTCACCTAAGTATGTTGCCAACAGCTCTGAGAAAGATAGCTGAGCTGCTGTGGGACAGAAATGGTTCTCAGGAACAGCTATTAAAGACAAGAAGAAAGAAATAGAAATTAAAGGCTCTTGCATTGGAGGGGTTACTTGGGTGGCCCTGTGCTATTCTGTTGTCCGTTGAGGGTGCTTAACTACAAAAGAGCGATAGCATACTGCTAATTCTAGCTTATCAAGACAGTAAAATCAAAAGCTGACTAAAAAGATTTGCAGAAAGATACAGAGACATGAAGGGCAGCTGCTTTCATTCAGGAAAGGTCACTGGTTTGTAACAGCTATATGGAAAGGTCAGTTGAGTGCTCATTAAAGTAAGAGCTAGAGAAGGAATAGGGAGCACAATGAAAAACCTCTGTGCAGTAGTACTAATTTGCTTGAATGTCATATACAGCTTGTGCTTTCTCTTCCAGGTGTGCCAGCAGATGGCTTGCCCAGGATGGGTTTGCTAAGGAGACCTCTTAGAATCACAGCATCCTTAGAGCTGGAGGGGACCTTTAAGGGCCATCCAGTCCAACTCCCCTGCAGGGGAGGGGCAGCACAGCTCCCTCAGGTCGCCCAGGGCCTGACCCAACCTCGCCTTGAAAGCCTACATGGATGGGGTACCCACCCCATCTCTGGGTGATGTGTTTCTACGCTCAAACTTCAGCTAAGCAATTACCTGCCTCGGTTTTTGTCTTTAATGCTCAGTTTTCATTTTGTGAAGGAAAATGCTGAAATAGAAGCGAGGGGGCAGCCATCCCCTTGGTTAACCTCGTTCACCTTTGGTGGGAAGTGAGGCATCGCATGTGCAGTGTGACACAGCTCCGCAGAAGTGCCTCTGACGGCTCCAGCAGTTACTCAGCAGGAGGCAGAGGGGAGAGGAAAGCAATTATCAGCCACAAAGACCCTGAGCACAGAGCAGATGTGAACACTGGGAGAACGGCGTGACTGTCTTTCATGGCAAATTTACTGCTGCGGTGGGAAGTCCCATCAGGGCTGTCTGAAAGGCGCACTGTTAACTGCTCCTGCTGTTACATGCCATGGGGGGCTGCTAGGAGCACGAATGCAGCAGCTTCTCTTCTGTTTTCTAAAGTCTGCAATTAGTGTGGAGCAGCCGTGAAATCCCCACGCCGTACGGCATCTGTTGTTGTCATCTCTTTTCTGCACGAAAATGAGAAGACAGAGGAAGAAAGTGGGGCAGAAAATATTCAGTTGTAAGGGAAAGGGGCACCAGCCTTCCTATACGTTCCCTAAATCCCTAGGGGGCAGAAGTAGAGCAGAGAGTTAGGGATCAGTGCCCTTGCTGAGCTGAATCAGGAACCACACAGACTTAGCATTTCTTCAAAATAATGCCTAAAGTTTAAATATCTGCCGCTGGAAAATGCCACTGGATAATTGGAAGAAGTATGTGCCTGCCTTGCCCACAGATGCAGTCTGCTTTGCCATCTGCTCTGACAGCAACAAATCCTGGATTCATTTATGAACGTGATTAATTCAGCTGGGACGGTTGGATCAAGGGATGAGCTGGAGGCGATATTTGTACCCCACCTCCAACTGCAAACGTTTGCTTCAGAAGTACAAAAGGAATTGTACAGCTGTATTACTGCAAGAGTGGAAAACTAGATGCGTCCGCTCAGCCCTTTTTTTCCTCAGATATCCAGGCTTCAAGGATAGTCTGACATCAGCCTCCTGCTGGCTGCAAACTGTGTCTGTACTCGCCGTGCCCGTGCTGCAGCTGGGCTCCTTTCTGGAGCTGAATCACAGGAAGTTGAAGCTACAGGCTCCGTGAGCATGGGCTGCAGATGTGCAGAGTGAGCCAGCCACCCCAGCCTGCTCCTTGTGCATGAGTGCGCTGCTGGGAGGACCACTGCAGAGCTGCACTTATGTCTCAGGAACGAGCAGGGGCTTTGAATTTCTAGCACCAGTAGAGCCTTGAGCTGATTTGGTAATACGGATATAGCCGAAGAGATCAAAAGCAAGACTTCTGAGGGACTCGAGATGTAGATGAAGGCTTTTGGAAATCCTTCTTAGCGTGACTTAAGTGTGTAAATACATTCCGGGCTGAGGGCTCTATCCCAAAACCCCACAGGGTGTCTGTGGGAGAACGGGGGGATGGAAGTGTCCCTTGGCCAGTGCTGATTTCTTCTCCCTCGCAGATTTTGAAGCGTGCTGCGTATCTTCTGCTGGGACTGCAGAGCTGCGGTGGGGAGCTGTTAGTTACGCGTCGACCACTAATTGCAGCGCCTGTCCGGAAGGACTGACTGCGGAAGCGCGACCCGGGATTGCTGTCACTTTAACTGCCATTAAACCTGGCAGGACGTCGATACGACCCCACGCGACAAACGCCCGCGACGCTCGCCGCTTCCCACGGCTCCCCACGCTCAGCGCCGCCTCAGCAGTGCCGGCGGCCGCCGCTAGGGGGCGCTATCTCCGGCGGCTGCGCGGTG
>VXAB01006654.1:8816-26375 GCA_013399175.1 Odontophorus gujanensis
AAATAAAATAAAATAAAATAAAATATAAATTTCACTGAAGCTGAAAATATCCACTGAAATTTTATGTGGATGAAGAGATCATATTTATCTGGACAATTATTCTACTGGGCAAGGGAAGAATCTGAATACATGTCTACACTATTTGTAGACATGGGACTTGATTGTGAAAGATGCTAAACATTTCAATCCTCCCAGCCCCTGATGGTCTCAGTGAAGTGTACCCAGAGGAGGACCACAAAGATGATCATAGGTCTGAAGCACCTCTCTTATCCTTTCAGGATAATGAACTTTCCAGGAGACACTTAGCACATCAGGATTTTGCCTTAAGTTTGTTGTAACTAAGAGATAAGGCACACAGAGGGTAAAAGCTCCATGGAAGACTAATTTTCACCTTTTGGGTGCTTACAGCATGATAAAAAACTTTACTCNAGCCTGTAGACGGCTAAGTATAAAGACAGAACAGGATTCAATGAATATCTGCATCGCATTCATCTTCTCCGTAAATTGAGTAATGAAAAGCATTTAATATGCAAAGCATTAAAGCGTTTGTAAGGATGTAAGGAGAAAACAGTTTCGAGATGGTTCTTTCTAAAACCTGATGCCTCAAAAAAAAATAAAAATAAAATAAAAAAAACACTTAAATTCTAAATTCCACTAACTTCCACAGTTCTTTTTTTGAGGGATAAGAAATTTGTTTTTACAAGTTCTCACTCTGCTCCAGCTTTCTGCCAGATAGAGTTGCAGGAGATGTGGGGACATTAAGCTACTTGGGCTTGTGCCTCCCTGGCAGCTGGAGCTGCAGGGAGACTGGGAGCTGGGTGGGAGCTGGGTGTTCAGCCTCTGGCCCTCTGCCTGCTGTCAGGCTCCTGCTTTTATCAAATTCCTGTCTGTGTGCTTAAAGTGAAGAGAAGGAATAACTTCTGGGGGGAGGAGAAAGAGAGCAGCCAGTGAAAATCACTGCCATCTCTCAAAAAGAAGCAAACAAGGAAAGGAAAGGAAAGGGAAGGGAAGGGAAGGGAAGGGAAGGGAAGGNATCCACTGAAATTTTATGTGGATGAAGAGATCATATTTATCTGGACAATTATTCTACTGGGCAAGGGAAGAATCTGAATACATGTCTACACTATTTGTAGACATGGGACTTGATTGTGAAAGATGCTAAACATTTCAATCCTCCCAGCCCCTGATGGTCTCAGTGAAGTGTACCCAGAGGAGGACCACAAAGATGATCATAGGTCTGAAGCACCTCTCTTATCCTTTCAGGATAATGAACTTTCCAGGAGACACTTAGCACATCAGGATTTTGCCTTAAGTTTGTTGTAACTAAGAGATAAGGCACACAGAGGGTAAAAGCTCCATGGAAGACTAATTTTCACCTTTTGGGTGCTTACAGCATGATAAAAAACTTTACTCCGTGCTTTTGAATTAATTTCTCAAAAGTTCCAATGCCTGCACACCCATTTGTTTCCTCATTGTTTTTATTAAACAAGAAAGGCAAGCTTTATTACTGCGCAAATGAAAGCATCACCAGGAGATAGATACTTCCCAGATTCTTATTAATCTCTAAGAGTTATGAGGCCGCCTAAATTCCACAGAAATTAACATACTCTACAAATTTCTTTCAGCAAGTCACTGAGTCCTTGCTATCCTATCTGGAGAGAGAAAGGAAGCCAAAAAAGCATAACCAAAGCAGAATAAATCTGTATTATTAGGAGGTTGTTGCAAGTCAAAACGTGCATGTGCATGCGTATCTTTGTCTACAGATACAGGGCAAGGTTCTGTGTTAAGGTGTATCATTTACAGCACCATTATAGTAATTTACCATAGGCTGTGGTTGTATAGATTGAACTGTGTGCCACAAAGTAGAGGTCATAATCATAATTAAAGGAGAGTTGGATTTGCAATTCAAAATCATTTGAAACTAATCTCCAAAACTGCAATGTGCAAATTAATACAGTAGAGCACTGAATATATTCTTTTCCTTACTTTTACTGTAAGATTATCTGCGCCTAACTTAAGGTAAACTTACTGCCTATATTGTAGCAGCATTTAATAGCCCTGCAAGAGAAAGGTCCCACTGTAGTAGCTATTAGAAATGTTTATTATGAAAAAGATCCTACCCCAAACATAACAGTCAAGAAAGAACCCAGAGGCACAGAAGATAGGTGAAATGCCTTCATCTAAGTTAGTGGCTGAATACCCTACTAAATACTCAACCAGATCATCCTACCTATAATTGTTAGGGAAAAAAAGCAACAGAGAAAATGAGAGAGAGAAAAAAACTGCCCAGCAAGCCCTGTTCTAAGCCCAGAATCACAAACCATTAGGGTATAAGAGACTTATGGCATTGGCGTCTGTTCTCTTGCAGTGGCAAATTCTACAATTTGTGGCTTTTTGCTTCTCCACTGCAGTGATACAGTTAACTAGATATGGGTGCTGGGCAATAACGGCAAGATTTCTGTGATCCTTTTCCATTTGGAGTTCAAGTTTTGTTAATTTTCTTAATGTACATGACCAGAACAAGATTTCGTGAGACAAGAGTAAACTGAAATATATGTCACCCATGGTCTTCCTGTTCTTCCAAGTTCCTGTTATGTTCTTATTGATATTTCAATTTCTATGTCATCCCACCCATTCTTACAATTCTTATTCATGCACCACATGCATGCAAGTCAATATCAGTTATTACTACCTCAGAAGATGGGTGGCTAGCAGGGTGAAGGAGTGGTTGGTTTCTCTGTACTCTGCCTGGAGGAGAGTCATGAAAATGATGGAGCACTTCTCTTATAAAAAGAAACTGAAGGAGCTTGGCTTGTTCAGTCCAAAGAAGAAAAGGCTCCTGTGAGACTCCATTATTTAAAGTGAGATTATAAACAGGAGGGAATACAACTTTTGACACGATAGATAGTGACAGGAGAAGGTGATATGGTTTTGGAAGGTGATAAGGTGTTGGAACAGGCTGTCCATAGAGGCTTTGGATGCCCTGCTGCAACATCCACAGCCAGCACAGCTGTATGGAGCTCTGGGCAACCTGATCTAGTATTTGACCAAGTAATTGGTAATCCTGCCTGTGGCAAGGGAGTTGGAATCTGATGATCCTTGAGGTCCAACCCAAGCCATTCTATGATTCTATGATCTAGTGATTGTGAAACAGGATGTGAAAATCAGAGAGTGCTGATTGCCAAAAATAATGAGAGATGTTCCTGGCATACCAGCAACACCTGAGGTAGCTTATATGTGGACTCGCAGCTATGGAATCTTAATCATGTGTTGATTAACTTCAGTATTTGATTATTGCCATATGAGCATACTCAATATGTAATGCAAGCAAATATGAATTTGTGAACTAATTTTCTATGGAAAACTAAACTCACTGTAAAGGAAACAGAAAATGAAGAGTGACTGTAGTGACCATAATAAAGCCTGTGAATAGATGGAATGATTATGATATGGGTGGTCAGGTGTGCTACAGGCTATAATAAAGATCACATGAAAATAGGAGTGTTGGTAGGAAAAAAAAAAAGAAAAAAAGAAAATAATACTAACCTGATACCATCAAGGAGATACAAACTGGAGAACAAGAGAGCCTAGGATCCCCTAAGAAGTTATTCTGCTCACAGTTCTTGAATCTGTATTAATACGTATTTGTAACAAGTGCTGAAGTATTTCAAAATGTCCCGTAGTCTTTATAATAGTCACACTAATAATAATGATGTCACATACTGGATGACTCATGACATAGTGTGTTACTATTTGTTCCTTGAAATGTCATGGCAAGATAAATCTGAATATCTGATTGCTGTCTGAGCAGACTCCCTCACCCATCTCATTCAAGAACCAATCTCTCTGCAGTTGTTTTCCCATGGAAAACTTCCAGCTGATACATATGATGTTGTATTGTACTTGCCCTGATCAGGATAGAACATAGACTTATCAAGGATAAGCTGATCTGCAACAACTTAGAAACAACTCTGAACCCTACAATTTCAGAGCTAAGCTGATCTGTTTCAGCTGAAAATCTTCATCCCTGGCAATTAATTTAATTTAATTCTTCCTGGAGAAATGAGATAAAGTTGTTTGTTTTTCTTCTGTTTTGTGTAGTAGATTATTTATTTATTTATTTATTTACCTTTGATTTCGGATTGCTGAGGGTAGCATTTGCAATGTTCCTTCTTTAACAAAAAATTCCTGTGCACACACATTGTTTTCCTCATTTATGCTCTCCCACTACCCAATTAATGTCACACTAAATTATATACCTGCAACAGATTTAATTCCAGACCACTGAGCTGTCACTTTTAACCCTTTGCATGTATCTTTACAATATTTATGAGAAAGCTGTACTTACTTAGCAAGTAATGAGAAATTTCTAAGGGTTTTTAACAATTATATTTTTTACAAGAAAGAATATAGAATATATACCTCTACAGAAATCTGGAATTTTCAAAATGGATACAGAAGTATTTTGATACCTATTCAGTTTTCAAGGTTTTAGAATAGTTTTCCAAATCCCTATTATACCACTGTGGAATGAAAATGGATGAATCTCTGGCTAAAGTTAAACAGAGATCTGGGCTTATTTCCAAACTCCACTGAACTCTTCTCATATGACCTTGAGCAAAGAACTTGAGATGTAGTCCAAAATGTTTACTTTAGTGTCCAAATGGGACTTAGAATGAACTTAAAACCTTCAGTTCTAGGAAGCCTCTTTCAAGGGACTGTCTAAGCTCAGAGCTGCACAAACCTTGCTGCAAGTTTCCATGATGTCTAAATACGAAGGTACAGGACAAACATAGTAGCCTGACCCAAGGCACTAGGATGCAATCAGGTCCAATATAAATAAATCATCAAATAATTCCTGAACACAAAAATCCTCCTACCACTCCATTATTCAAGGAGCAATTCGAAATGGGATTATAATATATATCAAAGAGAACACGAACAAAACAAAAAAAACTCAGCTAAGTAGTTTGCGTTATGAGCGGTCTCAGTGTGGCCTTTAACATTACCACTTGGAAGAAAAACCTGGAGGCTTCAGTATTACTATTCTTTTAAGAGCAGAACCTATGAGTAGACTGCCTCCTCAAAAATATTCTTTATACTTTTGAGAGACGTTTCAATCTCCCTCCAAATAGGACCAAGTTATCATATAATCCCTGTGATGAAATGATTGCATTTGAGTTCTTCATTGTAATTTGATGATTCCAAAAAGAAGTAGGAAGTTACAAAAATACCTTTTTGGTTTGTCCCTTTCTGTTTCAGCTTCTTTCAAGTAAAAGAGAAACAAGAGTACTTTTACTACCTTTCTTAGCTGTTGAAATTTTTAATATGTGACAATGAAGAATTTAAATGCCATGCTTCCAAAAACATAGCAGCTTATGATAGATAAGCTCTGTTTGGTTTTGACACAACTAATTTTCAAAATGCTTTTTCTGGAGAGAGACACAATTTACTTCAGGTTAGGCAAGAATAAGCATTTACAATCACATACGGTCTTTTAAATATTTTTTACCAATTTTAACTGCTCTTGTTCAGACCACATTCTGTTTCCTGCACATGTTTACTATTCATATTGGGATCACAGTCTTTCTACTTCATCAGATTCATCTTTAGCAAGTAGTCAACACTTTGTACCTCCTTTATTTAATAAGAAAAATAAATTTTCTGGTATTTCTTAAAACTTAATAATATAAAAGCATCAGCAAGCGTTTTCAACAGGACAAAGTCCAGATAGATAAACGCAGAGAGATGGAAATTTCATTTTCTCACTTTACGTGTGAGACTTGATTCTGTTGCTCACGTTCAGTAGTATATGTAACTGCTGGCATGAACCTCTGATAGTAAGATTTCCCAAATACTCATCTGAATCTGTCTGGTACTGGTTGCTGAGTGGACTGCACATGACACTTTTGCTACTTATTCTGTAATTCGGTCTTAATTACTTCTGTTCACTAGTGATGTGGCAACAGAGAATCTATGTTTAAAAATATTAGCTGATGACCATTCAGAATGACAAAGCAAATCTCAGGATCTACAACTGTGCAGGTGTGTTTTTTTCTTTCTATTTTTTTTAATCTGTATAGTCCAGGAATTGCTCCTGATTTTTCAGTTCTTGTGATTCATCAGCAGAAAAAAGCATTATAGGCATCATCTACCTTGTCCAATTAAAGGTAGATTAAATCATAAGAAGACTCAAAAATGGTACAAAGATCATGTAGTTTTCAACTAATTTATCTTAATTAGGAATCTAAAAGTTAGAGGTGTAATTTGGCTCTGGGTTTAAGGCATCTAATTTTAGATGTCTGTGTGTGTGAGATAAATGCCCAAGATATCATTATAGAGAGTAGAGGCCTAGTCAATACAATTAGTGGTTTAGAAAGAGATGAAACAAATGTCTATATCTGGTCAACCAATTGCTCTCCAAGCCTAGACACCTTGATCATATGAAAACACCTGAATTTAGATGTCTAGAGGCTTGAGTCAGTTGCCTGGAAATAGAAATCCAACAACACTTGAAGTGTCCTTGAGTGCTGAAGACATCCATACGGAGCTGGTCTGTATAGCACAAGACCCCATGGAAAAGCCTAACTTTCTGCATTAGTATCTGGATGCCCAAGGCCATACCCTACCAAATGGTGCCAATCTCCTGTATCTCCTATTTGTGGTCTTCTGAAAACAACCCCCATGCTCTAAGTTTAATGCAGATAAAGCATAGGACTTTCAGCTGCTCATGCACAAGTATCTAGTACCATTCGAGAGGTTCTAGACTATCTGAGACAGCAAAAAGGGGCTGCCAGATATGACATAGGATCGAAGAGATCCTGCATCAGGAGTCAGATGTCAGCCAAAATAGCCCAGGGCCTGTATGTTTAAGCAATTGAATTGAGCTCTAACTGTTGAGTTAATCGCCTGAGGTTCGTTTTTATAGTCAGTGAAGAGAAATACAGAGAACAGTTCACCCCATTCTAAAACAAAGGTCAAAGGCAGGTCAGATGAATTGCCCTCTGGGTTTTTCTCCACATATAATAAAAGAGTAAAATACGACCAATCCCAAGTATTATCAGATTGTAAGATTGAACTGGTAAAAATGCAGGTAACATGGCAGTCCATGTAGCATCCTAAGCAGCCAAGACCCATCAGCCTTCTAACAAAGTACTCACATAATACTGTATGCATTTATACTGTCACTATATGCCTTTCAAACTCTATTACCAATGACTGACTGAAGAGACTGACACAAGATGTATATTACAAACATCTATACTGGGACGGAATCCCTGGCAGCAATACCCATCAGTATAAAACAAACCACCACATCTTGCTGTCATGAATAAGATCCAGTGCATAGATTGCATATGATAAATTGTACACAGCTTGTTTATGACTAAAGGGCCATTTTTTTTTTTCTTTTTTTTCTTTTTTTTTCTGTTCTTGCTTTACAAGCTAATGTGTTATTCTGCATCCAAGCTTTTCTCCCAGAATGATCCCAGACAACTTCCTAAATTGAAAAGATACGAAGTGCAGTAGAGGAAGTTTTACTTTTGATGAGGAAATGAAGCTCTTTTTTCTGGTTTAGGACTCTAGCAGTTAAAACTGTTAAAGGACATTGTTAATACATACAATCTGTTAAGAAACCCATAAAGCTGAACTCTTCTCAAATACAGTGTTGGAATTTTAGTAATATGATGCAGTACAGACTACCAGAGTAGAGCCAGAGACATTCACTGGGTTTTGCCTTTTCCTTAGAAATGGGAGTTGATTCTCACTGCATCTTTGAACCACCTATGTCAGCAGAGGAAAAGTGAAGAAAAGTCCAGCAGATCTTTTCATACTTACCACAAAAGCTGTCTTCAAAGGAAACCTTACACTGTATGCTGTTAACCAGAGACTGGGGCATGATAATGGTCCTTTGTAAGCAGTGTATAATGCAATATTGTTTAGCTTTGCCTATCCTGGTTCATCTCTTCATACTGAAAAGGAGGGGAAGTCCCACCCCCCGTACTGGCAAAAACAACAGGCAGCTGTACATGCTAGTCTGTGTCCTTAGATGGTTCTTAAAATTGCACCTGCCTTGTTACTACTTCTCACAAATACAAGGCCTAATGAATGCATAGAATTAGCAGATTCTCTTTTTCTCAGTGGTTTAATTGGTTTGTACATGGGTAGTACTACACCAAACTGCTCTTAGATCGGAGACAGTCATCAAGTTCATTAAGGCCTGCATCAGATGTGGTCTTTCAGATTCAGTGTATGAAACAAGGAGATCCCCTTCTATGATAAATATAACAAAGGAGCTAAGATCTAAAATCCCACGGGTAAAAGAGAAAAGCAGAGAGGCCTGGAAGAACACAGCTCTGCAAACCCAGAGTTGTGTTCAAAGTCCCTATAGATAGAAGCTGGTAGAACTCACACTGGACCCTGAGCAAAATCAAACTCACAGTTTTTTTTATTATTATTTTTTATTTTTTATTTTTTTTATTACAGAGCTTAGAGGAGATATGGATAGGGTTCTGTGAAGGAGGAAATTACTGCAGATATGGTCACTGCCTACAGGAAAATGGGGTTTCCTGCTTGTTTTTTATTTCCAAGGTTTCCACTACAGGATACTTAGCTTCTGCCACTGTGTTCTCGCCCTACCAGGCAAAGCCATAAAAGGACACCTAAGCCAGAAGGATGTGAAGTTCTTGCAAGACCACTCCCACTTGATTGACAGTACTGAGGCAGCTTCTGCAGAAATAGGAACTCATCTGGGGAGAACATAATCTCTGTGGCTTCTAGAGAAGAGTATGCATGGTTTAAATTAAAATAAATAGTTCATAAAAGGGGCACTGGTGTCAAAGCAATAGTCTTATTACAGAAGCCAAGCCCATTGTCTGCAGTCCAGATCCTCCAGAGATAGTTTTGGTCAACATCCTGGAAGCTTCTCCTTTGCCCAGAGGACAGACGGCTCTGTCTGCTCACAGCCTCTCACCAAGCACACCCTTTTCAAAGCTACCAGCTCCTCTTTCTGCTCTGTTCCTGCTCAGTGCTCTGTGCTGCAGCAGGAAATATTATTGCACTGGTGACATTTCCATGTGCAGTTTGACATTTCCCTTTGGAAGAAGCTAGTCACTTTGCTGTGCCTTTTATTTATTGTTACTTTGGCTTGTGGGCCACAATGGAGGTTACTTTAACATAGTTGTAATTAAGGATCTATGATGATAAGGTCCTTTAAGCAGGTATCTACTATTTTTATTCAACTGTAAAAATTACGTACACCCGCAGGGACTGTGTAAACCATAAATATAGACATGGTTGAGATCCAGAGCACAGCAACAGAGGTGTAAATAGACACAAAAGCACTATATTTAGGAGAGTCCTAATAGCATAAATTATAAATAACTATACATATTATTAAGCATTGTATATCTACATAATTTGAAAGGTTGTACTGATAATATACCACAATTTCGTATTTAAAGGATGAAATACTTTAAGGGCATATTTCAAGTCAGCTAGGTAAATAAACTAGATTTGGTAAAGTCTAAGTAAGCACATTGTATTTTGGTTGAATACAATCAGCAGCAGACTGAAAAAAAAAAAAAAAAGAGCTAGAATATTCATTATTCCATTTTTATTTTATTTTCTTTAACTTGAAGGTTTAAATGGGAAACTATAGAGATGGAAAGCAGGAAGAAGTGTCAGTGTGAAACTGTTTTCATTATTTTCATTTATTTTCATACACATATGCATACAGAAAATGAGAAGTACTGCAAGCTGAAGATTGAAGAAAATATTCAAATTAAAAAGTGAAACTTTTTCTTTCATTTGAAGACACAGCAGGAAGGAGAGGTTTATTCTTTTGAGGGAATTATAGAAAATGATATTTTGGAAATAGAAATTCATAACGCTTCATTCTCAAATATGTCAAAATATGGTATCATAATAAAATTGACACTAAAACTTTATTTTTAGTCAGATTACTTTTTTTTCATAAAAACAAAATAAAGCAAACGTGTAAAAAGCTTTTTAACTGATGTTAGAAATTCCTTGTAAATTCAGATTAGCAGTTGTTCAGAAAAAAAGAGATTGATACTTTCTATAAAGGAATAAAAGAGAGAAGCATTGAATTAAAAGGGCTTACAGAGTTTTTGTGGAGTTCTTATCAGATCATTTATTTGACACTGATTAATGAATTTATTTTTAAACAAGAAGCAATTCATTGAGAATCACAATCACTTAGATACTTACAAAATTATAAAAAGCAATGTTTGCAAGACATCTTTTGAGGTCTCCGTTTCAGCTGCCTGTTTGAAGTAGGACAGTTTCCATCACTGTATCAAGCCAGGCATGGGTTTATCTACCTGATCTTGATAGCATCAAGAAGGGGATTCCTCCAATTTACTGTGTGATCTGTTCCAGAACTGCAAAATCCCAAAGAGGCAACTTATTCCCACTGTCCAGACAGAAGTACCAAAGTAATACTTTGCAAATAGGTGTACTGCTTGTTCTAACTGCTGTTATCATGCAAAATTTAGCTTTGTAAAGGAATCTTTCAAATTATCTGAACTCATTTATTTTATTGATAATATTTATCACCATACTTTTTTTCATTTTTCTGTCATGCTCTTTGGTCTATGCTTTAGTCCTTTCAAAATACATACTTGGCGCTCCAAAGCACAAGAACTTCACAAAAAACCAAATTTCTATCGAAATCCTGATCCAAACCCTCTTACATCATAGATTTTTGTTTTCCTGTAGAATTTGCTGGCTTTTGAATAAGATCTAACAATGATAAATTCTACTCTGACTGTAAACTGTTCAGTGCCACCACTGCATTATACAAGTATAATGCTTAGGTAGTGCACAGGAGACTGTGACCAAACTTTGGACTCCAGATGTAATTATATTCCCATCAGCATCTTATGTTTATCATTTTTTTTATAATTTTGACATCAATTGTTTCAAATGGCTTACCATGGATACCAGAAAAAATTGAGAAAAGGTATTGGTTCTCATAAAAGGCCATTCTGAAAACAGGATCCTTCTAAAAAAGTGAAAGAAAAAAAGCAAAAGAGGTCACATTCATTTAGAGCTTGCTTGTCCACAAATCTGAAGTATAATAAATGGTATCATTCACTGAAATGTTAAACACAAACAATGAACATTTCTAAAAAAACTAATTAAACAGTTGGACTGAATCACAAATATACTCAATGAATTTATAAGTAACATTTGAGCAGGAGTGCATTTCTTCTTTAAATACAGACAATGAAACACATGTAAATTTGAATTCGATATTTGCTGATTTCTTCTTTTGTTCTCCTTGTTGAAAAACAAACAAACATGTCAGCTCTGCTCAAAAATGCTCCATAAGGCTCCACTCTGAAAACACCAAATCTGGATACTGAGATGTGCTTCAAAAATCTAAAGAAAAGAATAAAAGTCACAAAAAATAAAAATTAAAATAAAAAAAAAGCATTTTGAAGCTGCCTAAACAAAAGCTAACCAAACCTGCCCACTTTGGATTAAATTAATCAAAACAATCCCACTGGTTCTTATTCTTGTTTCCTTCCATGATTTGTTTGATGCTATGATCTTGCTTTTCACTACTAGTCGCAAGATCTCTTCTTTTCAAATGTGCATCTGTCCAGAAAAATTCAGGGGACTCGGGCTGGCAACATCAAAACTGAGCGTTTATTGCAAATGCCTCTATGAATTTGGTTAGATAGGTTTCTTGCAAAATGACTGTTTGAGAAAATGGCTGTAGTCATTTTATTGAGAACATCTAAATGATACTGATTCACACTTTCAAAACTAACAACATAGCTAACATTTTGTACATCCAGTCAAGCTTTTCATAAAGGGGATAGTTTTGTCTGATGTGGTTTTTCATTAATTTTAAGAAACATTGCTCTGTAATGCTTTCATTTTCTAATTTCTTTGTTTTCCATTTGTCTCTACCTTTCATTAAAGAAAAACAGAAACCTAGTTCTCAATTGTTTACTTAATTGTACAAAGAATTCTATGAATGCATACATATATACACATCATGTATATATATATTAAAGTATGTACATGCACAATATTTTTGCTTCAGGTTCACAGGGTGGTGCCTGTGAACCCTGAAGCCAAATTCGTAACACTGTAGTGAGACAAAGTCATGCTAATATTGTGTCTCTTTAGGGGTGTAGAACAATTCTTTTACGTGAAAAGGTATTTCTATAGGGTTCTTCAAAGAAAGGGACACAGGATAGTGCAAAAAAGAGGCCATTGGGTCTGAATGGTAATAAAGTGCCAGGATTCGTTCACTCACTGTCGTCACTCCAATGGCTGTGTTCACTCAGCATTTGGCCAGCATGTTGGAGAAAGCCTCTGGCCCAAAACACCTCAACCATGCACAAACCTATGCTGAGCTTTGTCTCTTCCTTGAAAAATAAAACTTCTGCCAAATGACATCTTAAAAAAATTCTTTTCTGATGTTGAAGATACGAAGCCATGGAGAATACACTGTTTCCCTCAGTAGTTTGTGCCGCTGGTTAATCATCTCCTCCGTTGTGCCTAATTTCTAATTTGAATTTGTCTGGCTTCAGCTCCCAGCCATTAGTTCTTGATGTGCCTTTCCCCGCTAGATTAAAGAGCCCATTAATACCCAGCATTTTTCCCCTGTGAAGGTACTGATATGTCGTACTGCAGTCACCTCTCAGTCTTCATTTTAATAGGCTAAACAGATTGTGCTCTTTAAGTCTTTCTCTGTGAAGTATTTTCTCTGGACCTGAAATCATTTCCATGGTTCTTTTCCGCACCCAGATCATTTTTTTTAATAAACTCCTTATTTTTATTCATGCAGATGCCAAAATTATATTCTAGTATCAGTCCTATGAGCGTTGAATGCTGAAATAAAATATCTGCTTCACTTCTTCCCACTTCTTCCCTACTTATGCAGCCTGGGATTGTACGAGCTTCTCTTCTAAGAATGCCATTCTTAAAGGGAACCTTCCACAATGTCACCTGAATTCTTTTCAAAGTCTTCATTTTCCAGCATCACGTGCTTCATTCTGTATCAAAGAAGCATGGTTCTTTTCTCTTCTTTTCCTTTTCCTTTTTCTTTTTCTTTTTCTTTTTCTTTTTCTTCTTTTTCTTTTTCTTTTCTTTTCTTTTCTTTTCTTTTCTTTTCTTTTCTTTTCTTTTCTTTTCTTTTCTTTTCTTTTCTTTTCTTTTCTTTTCTTTTCTTTTCTTTTCTTTTCTTTTCTTTTCTTTTTTTTCTTTTCTTTTTTTTCTTTTCAATTATTATTATTATTTCCCATATGTGTAACTGCACTTAGAGAACCAAACAGCAAAACAAAACAACATGGAGGCAGAGACCAGTTTACCAAACAATCTAGATTCTTTTCTATTACTTCTTGAATAACATCTTTATCCCTCTCTCACCTAATGGAAGGATAAATATTTTGTCATCTGCAAATTTTATCAATAATGATTTTTATATTTCCTTTCAGCTCCCTGTTTAAAACGTTATATGAGTGTTAAGCCTTTCTCCAAATAACTCATATTCACTAGTGATTCTCTGTTGATAACAATTTTTTTTTCACAGCTGTCAGTTAACCAACTCTCAGGCTAGTAGAGAGAATTGTGTGTGCTTTATTGATACTGTGAAGAGAACATTTTTAATCAAAATGGTGTGCTGAAGTAAGGAATACTATAATGCACAGCATAGTAGCAGAATTACTTTTACCAAGCAACTTGTAAGCAACTCCAAAAATGAAACTACGTTCATGCTTTATGGGGCCTATTTTCCATAATGTACTTTTTGTTGGATTTGATTATGTTCTAATGATTCTTTTTTATTTAATTAATGTCTTGTCAAATTTTCTGTTGCCTTAATCACAATTAACAGGTTAAGTTTTATCCATTTTGTTTTCTAATTCATTTTTTTCTCTTTTTATTTCTTTTTTTTCCAAAGACTATTAGAAATTCATAACAACAAGAAGATGGTTGCTTAATACTCACGTTCTGGATCTTTAGATGAAAATTTCAGATGCTATTGATTTGTAAACAGTATTGCCTAGAAATAATATTTCTCTATCTTCCTTAGTTACTATTGGATTGAAAAAGATTTTATTTACCTCACCTGATCCAGGTACTTCACGATGCCTCTTTCAAATTTAAAAGCTATTTTTTCATAGAAAACATCTCTTATTGTGCATTCTTATTATTATCTTGTCCACTAACACATAGTCATGGCAATATAAAATTCTTACTACACCTCAGAAATTATCTTTTTATTGTTCTCATCCCTACAAGCAACAGGTTTTTTCCTTGAGGCTTTTATACTTCTAATTTTCTCTACTTTTTACCTTCTATTCCACATAAGCCTCAATACCAATAACTGTGATATTCAGTTAACATACTTTTAAATGTCTGATATACCTAGTTCAGATGAATTTCAGTTTCTTGCAAGGACTAGGGATGTTCTGACAATTGAGATACTCTAGGAGTATTACATCTAAGTTTTTCACTCATTCATATATTAGAGAAGAGAGGACTGAGAAGAGATCTTATTAATGCTTATAAATTTCTAAAGGGTGAATGTTAAGAAGATGGGGCCAGCCACAGGACAAGGGGTGATGGACATAGATGGGAAGTTCTGTATGAACATAAGAAAAAACTTCATTACTTTGAGGTTTACAGAACACTGGAACAAGCTGCTCAGAGAGGTGGTGAAGTCTTCTTTTCTGGAGTTATTCAAAACCCATCTGAATTCTTTCATGTGTAATCTACTCTAGGGAAACTACTCTATCAGGGCATTGGATTAAGAGATCATAGAATCATAGATTCATAGAATGGCCTGGGTTGAAAAAGAACCTCAAAGATCATCTAGTTGCAACCCCCCAGCAGTGGGCAGTCACCAACCACCAGACCAGGCTGCCCAGAGCCACATCCAGCCTTGCCTTGAATGCCTCCAGGGATGGGGCATCCACAACCTCTCTGGGCAACTTGTTCCAGTGCATCACCACACTCTGAGGAAACACTTTCTCTTAACATCTAACCTAAACTCCTGTCTTAGTTTAAAACCATCCCTCTTGACCTATCACTATCCACTCTTGTAAACAGTTGTTCCCCCTCCTGTTTATATGTTCCTTCCAAGTACTGGAAAGCCACAGTCTCTCGGGAGCCTTCCCTTCTCCAAGCTAAACAAGCACAGTTCCCTCAATCTTTCCTCATAGGAGAGGTGCTCCAGCCCTCTGATCATTTTAGTGGCTTTTCTCAGGACCCATTCAAAGAGCTTTGCTTCCTTATTGTGCTGATGGCGCCAGGCCTGGACACAGTGCTCCAGATGGAATTTCACAAAAACTGAAAAGGGGGGAAAATCATCTCTCTCCCTGCTGGCCACCATTTTTTAATGCAGCCCAGGATATAGTTGGCCTTCAAGGCTGCAAGCTTACACTGCTGTTTCATGCCCAGCTTCTTGTCCACCAGACACCCAAGTCCTTCCCTGCATGGCTGCTTTCCAGAGGTCCCTTCTAACCCCTACAATTCTGTGATCTGGTGACATAACTTTGTATAAATATTGTAATATGTAAAAGATTAGGAGCTTTGACTGCAATGCAGGTATAGTTAAAAACATATTCTACAATACAATACAATTTAAATATTTTGATAGTTTACAGATATTAGTCCTTTTTTTATTAAGGTTTTTGACAAATTCTTCATCTTGTACCTGACAAACTTTTCTTACTTAAAACAATAAAGACAAAATATTCAGTGAATGAATGTTTTATGATGAGACACAGTGAATTTGTATTACTGAAAAGAAACATCTATAAGACTCTCTGGAAACCAGTGACTGAGCAATTTTTGGCATTTTTCAGAAAGGAGTCTCAGTCTCACTCCAATTTCTTGTGTCAAATAAGAAATATCTCAAGATGGTTCCCATTCTTCAATATTCTTGCTTCCACAGGAAACCAGGTATAAAAAATAAACATATACTGGCATTAATTGGCAATCCAAAGGCAGAAACAGTTCACCGTGGTATCATGAATGAGGATTGAGCATTATACTGATAAAAATGTTGAAGATGTGGACATTTGCATGATAATTTGACTCCTTGTATTATTATTATCACAAAATATTCTTCTTCATGACAACAATGGCAGGATATAAAACAAAAAATTGCTGAGAAACACTATCCCTAATGCTCAGACATGCTGAAAAACATGTAACTAGCAGTCTGAGTGGGCATTAATTACAGTTATTTTGAAATGCTTACGGGGCATTTATTTACCTATGTGCATATATGTGCATATTTATATGTATTTGCATGTATTTGTGTACATATACACAAAAATATGTACATTAACACAAATGCAGATTGAGTATACATCAGTCTGAGCTCTCTCCTTGTCTCTCTTTTTCTGCCTACCTGCAGAGTGGTTGAGAATTCTTACTTTTCTTTTATTTGTTAAAACAACCCAAGTATATTTATTAATATATATTCAGATATGAGTAGATTCACATCTGTTTACCAGAAAGATTTTTGATTTTCAATCTGTTAACCTTAGTTTACTCAATAAAGATTATAAAAACTAGCTGTCTTCCAGACTGCCCTGATCCATATGAAGATCTGTCTGAGAGTATAATAACATGGTCCACATTAACAAAGTAACAAGTGAAATGATTTGATATGGGCAGATATCTGTCATTTTACTTCTCAGATTTGCTTGTAATGCTTTTTGTCTTTACATTCTCAAGCTTATTATGGCTTGAACTTTTGTGGAAAACCTATGCAAAGTAGGATCTTGCAGTACAGATCATGTGATAAATTGGATGCCTCTCAGGATCATAAATCTGTGCTAGTGCATCTTGATGTAGAATTGGTGCTGATGTTAACATGTCATTTTCCCAAATGCTTCAGAGTCCTTTGGGCTTGTCTTGAAGGCAAGGATTTATCTTCTAATCTCAGAACTGCTTTCCTCTGTCTGGATTAGCCATGAGCAAGCAAGTCATTAACATTTATGAACTGGGGATTAATAACACTCTAGAGCATATTATGGTTGTCTGTTTATCCCCTGATCAGACCCTTAACCTGTGTATGAGATAGGAAACAAACTGGTAGCATAAGCTGCTGCTCACCTGGAAGCTTCACAGAATAACACAGTTTCTGAGGTTGGAAGTCTAGCCTAACCCTGCTCAAAGCAGGGTCACCCACAGAAAGTTTCTCGGAGTGGTTTTGATTATGGATGGAAAATCCACAATTTCTCAGGACAATTTGTTGCAGTGTTAAATCACTCTTACCATCAAAATTTCCCCCTTTACCCCTTCTCCTCCCCCTCCCTTCCCTCACTGCTCCCCACCCCTTCCCGACCCTTCTTTCTGTAGTTTCCCCTCCTTTTAAATGAGAAATAATAATAGAACAAATATAAAATGTACTGGAGAATGAGAGTCAGAAATAAAACAATGATTTGAACAGATTCATTGCAATATTAGTATTTAATTTTATATATCTTTTTTTTTTTTTTTTGAATTTATATTTAAAATGATACAAAAAAAAAAGTTGTACTGAAATGGAAAAATCTTAAC
>VXAB01006654.1:26394-38813 GCA_013399175.1 Odontophorus gujanensis
AGGAAAAATCTTAACATTCTTTTTCATTACAAGATCATCTGAACAATTTTCTCAGCTTTCTTTACAATGAAATTTTATTAGATTTGGCTGATTTTCCTCAAACATGCCATTTTGACAAACATTTTTTCTTAAAGAAAATAAAGATCTGTGGTGGACATCCTGGTAGCTAAATTGAAAGATGAATCATACTAAAGGTAAAATAGTAATCTCACCAAAAAATAGCTTAGCAGTTCACATGAGTTCTTTTTAGGGGATTATTTGCACAGAAAATTTAATCATTTTTTGTCTAAAAATATTTCTTATACATTTATCTTTAACTTACCAATATATTTTATTTTTAAAGTTTTTCCAGAGAATAGCGTAGCATAACTGTTCTTATTTCTCAATTCATATACTAAGAGAGAGGGATTTTAAGAATTTGCAACAATTAATCTTGAGATTGATGCAGAATCCAGATTCAGCCATTGTCATATTATACAGAAGGCACATCTCCACCTCTTTCATAGAAGGTTAAGTAAAATAATAATCATTTTGTACATAAATTCTACGGGTAAGTCACATTAAGAAGGAAGATGCTCTAACATGTTGAAATATCAAAGAAATACTTATAAGATTAAAAAAAAAACAACAGAAAGCAACACACCAACTGTGTGGAATATCCCACATCTAGCACAAACAATTCAACCCAAGGACAATTAGCATTTAGTGAGTAGACTCTAGTCACATCAAGCACCACTTCAGAAGCCAAATGATATTGACAAGTTCTATTACAATGGAGAACACAGTGGGACAAAGGGAAATATTTCGCTTTAGAAGGTGAAATCCTTTATTTAAAGGCCAGCTACAAAAGTGACAATGATCTTTACTCCTGGACACCTACTAACCATTAGTGGGAAAGTTCGTCTGAAAACATACACACACACTTACAACTTGGGCTCTAATGAGGGCTTTGCTGTTTGATGACGACACATCTGGCATGCTTTTAGAACTCTGCAGTTCCAATTATAAAACTGTCCAGCAGGAAAACCCATTACAGATCTGAGCTGCCAGTTCTCTGAAATGAGGTTGAAGAAAAAAAGGAAAAAAAAAAAGGGGGGGCAAAGCAAAGGGGTTAAGGATAAAGGGAAAGAAAAAAAAAAAAAAAGAAAAAGAAAGGAAGGTAAAGCTTGATTTGGTGAAAAGGTAAATGTAAAATGCATTTAAAAGAAAAGTTGTTCTGAAAGCTCCTATAATGTGTCAGAGCTAATTTGTGCCTTCAAAGATCTAAAGACCCTGTTAGCTGCAGGTGGCAAAGAGGTTACTTTTGGCATGGACTGTGGACATCAGATAACATAACACAGAAAACTTCTTTCTCTCATGGAAAAGTTAATGAGATCAACACTTTTAGGATCCCCTGAAAGAGTTTCTTCAACCTCACCCCGTCCACATCTCATTCGCTCTGTTGAGCAGAAGGTTTCTGTTGAGTTTAATTGGCAAACCAACTCTTTGATAGCTGGGGTTTTTTCCTTGCCCTTAAGGTTATTTAATGTAGAAGAATTAGGCCAACTTGTTGAGATATGAAGACTAATTTTCATCAGCTTTTTCTTATTTTGTCTGTGTAAACGTGTGCATGTGCATTTTGCATTTTGGTTTCTTCACAGAATCTAAGACTAATAATAAACTCTGAAATCTGTCACCTTTCTCAGTATGAATTTCTACAACTACTAGTGCAGTCCAGAGAATATCTAAGGTAGATCTAATTAAATAAGACATAGTATCAGTAGTGGCACACCTATATCATGATATGATATGATCTAATGTAATGTAAGAGAGGCACTTCACTGTGTTATAGGACTCAGCTGTCACCTCCACCATGTACTGAGCATGCAAATTGTGGAGTTAAAACTGGGGAACGATGATGAGATCTTGTGGTACAGAGGTATGCTGAGATTCTCTTTTTGCAGTACATGCATCAAACAACAGCTCCTAACCAATGACAAATCTGTGCAAAGTAAATATTCATCAACTTTATTCCATATTCAAGAGACCACAATACTAGTCCCTGTTATAGAATGAAAAGATATCATGCATATAAAACAGAAACAGCCTTAAATAATTGGGGTTTGGTGGCTTTTAAAACACTGGTCACTGGAACACTTGTTTTCCTTCTACTAATTTGAAGATTAAACTCATAGTATATCTAACACCACACTGGAGTTTGAGTTTTCTTTCTGCATTTTGGATGATGTATTTACACTGACTAAAAAGGTTATGAACTCAAGCCTTACACAGAAAGAGTAAGTTTCAGGGTGCATCCTTTGGATTTAGTGTGTCTGACAACTTTGTTTGAGAGAACAAAGCATTCTTGGCTGCTGCCCATCATGGAAACCTCAGATCTTAGCCATTATATGCCTGCATATAACGCCTGCATATAGAGATCACATGGAAATGGAAAATCTGGTCTGGAACCCAGCCTTCCTCAGCAGAGGACCACATTTGTGTAAATCTCAGGAATCAAGTTCTTAACTGTACCTTCACCCTAATGACAAGACAGTCCTTCCTATTCAAACAATCATTACAGATGAAATGCTCAGCTGACTAGGTTGACTGTAGCTCCATCCACAAACTGTTTTTCCTTCCCCTCCCTGTTTTGTGCTTCTAGATAGAGGATTATTTTATCCCATTACACACCTCCATTGTCATTTACCCAAGCCATTCACCCTTTATAAAGGTTGCTAAAGGAAATCACCCCTCAGTGTGGCAGGCCTGGGAGTTTAAACTCTCCTCTTTTTCACCTCTTAAGATAATGTGAAAACATTTTCCTTCAGAAAACATGTTTATGCAGCATCAGCATCAAAAAGCCATTTTCTTGTTTTCCCTAATGACTTTATCAGACACACAGCAACACAATGAAAGATGTTGTTGTTATTCCTTTTTCTTTCCTTGATCTTTATATTTTCATGGAAACATCATTAGTGAGCATAATAGTGGTGCCAGAATATATTCAACACATGGGCCTGACACTCTGATTTTAATGTATTGCCAAGATAATCTTTTTTTTTTCTTCTTCTTCTTTTTTTTTTTTTTTTCCCCTTTTAAGCTCCCTGGCATTCATTAAAAGCGCTTTCTAAAGCAGAAACCCTGAGCTGCCCTTCTGCCATCTTTTAGAGGGAGAATGCAGGAAAATTCTTTAGCAGAGAACCTTCTCCTTTGCTTTCCATTCAATGAGATAGATATTTGCATAGAGTGTTAGCATCTGAAATATCAAAGACATGAATTCAATTTCTTTCTCCTTCTCCAAGCTGGTATGTAAATACCTATCTCCCTGGAGAAGGAAGCAATGCAGACTATGCCAGCTATGCTACCAGTATGATGAAATATACCTCCCTCCCAGTGCTGGCAGAAACTCCTTCTATAATTAACACTGATGTAAACAGTAAAACAAACAAATAAAAAAGAAACAAGATACCCACTACTACTCTTTCTAGCTATCTGTTCTTGTTCACTTGGTCCTTTTATCAGCAAAACTTTTTGCACTTGGGGTGGTGATTGTAGAATGGCAATCTATGACTCTGCAATTCTAAAGTAACTAAAACTGAGGATAGAAACACTTTACTAAGAGATACCTCTGCTTTTCCTATCATACTTACCAAATGCTATGAAGAGCATGACTTCAGTTTCACTGAATAGTTATTTTTCAGGGAATTATCTACCATATTTGGCCCTCTGCATCTCTACCTCTCAGTGAGATGTTAGCAGTAAATGCCTGCTATAAAATCAGTATCTGAGGAAGTCAACCAAGTTCAGCTGTGGAGCACAGAAAGCATGTTGTTATGACTTTAGAGACCTTATAGACAGTGGAGACAGAAAGTAAATATGGAAATAAGATTACCCATCAAGCAGACTCAGGAAAAGGATTCTCTTTCCTACCAATGCAACACTGCTTTTGTAAAACACTCTTAGGGTATATAATCGGGGGATAAACTGCCATCATTTGGAAGATGTGAAATGTAAAGTTTGTGTGAAAGAGCCCAAATAAATAAGCTACTCTTCATGGCTTGCTGGCTTGTGCTGTGTTGAGATGTAGCTCATCAGAGTGACTTTCTTCCATTCCCAGCTACCTCACAGGCAGGCAGCAGACCCAAATCCATGCCACAGCACCATTATCTCCCTCCTAGCATCAATCACCCTCCTGCATTTCTCAGGGCACTCACCTTGGCTCAGCCACGCACCTTGGTTACATGCTGATGACCACGTGTGTAGAATGCTAATGGTTGACTGACATTTCAGTGATTGCAGTAGATAATAATTGCAGAAGAGAATATCCTTAAAAGCTGGTTTGTAGAGAATTGTTTTTATTTGAAGGGTGATATTTACTTAAAATAAAAGGCTGGAAACACACATTATTTTATGAAAACTTTCTCAGCTGGTCTCTTCAGAAGTGGCTTTTCCCTCAGCAGTGAGCCATTCTCTCTGTATATCACTGGAGTCCCCTGTTCACAGTTCATCTAGAAGAAAGTGAACTGCTCAGCCTCAGTTCATAGCTCTGAAGTCCCAATTGAGATCTATTCATGAGATTCTCTACAGTACAAATCAAGGGACCCTTAGGGCACTGTATAAATTCATAACAAAGAATAATCCATTCTCAGGGTTGCATGCAACCTGAAAAAAAAAAAAACAAAAAAAAACAAAACACTATAGGAAATACTTGAGAAGGAAGAATAACAGGGGTACTGTGCAGAAGTATTACAGAAGCTCCAAATTCTCCAAAGCACAGCTCTGTCAAGATGCCTTAACATGATGCAGTACAGACAAGAACCAGACAATTCTCTTACCTGTCCTCCACAGAAGGGGAACGTGTGTGGCAAAAAAGTGGGATCCGTTCACTTCTGAAGATGTGCTGATGTGAGGAGTGTGATTGTCCTAAGTTTTCTTGGTTGAACTTCAGAGCCCGCTCCAGATCTATAGAGTGGCTCAACATCTCAAGAATTATAAATATTTTAAACTGAATTAGATAAGCAAAACCTAAGGGTTTTAAAACAAATATAAAAGGGAAAACTGATAACCCTTAAATCATGCCACACTCTCCAAATGTTTCTGTTTTAGACAACCCAGTAATCTTCCTTTCACATTACTAGCACAGTTGCATGCATTTAAGCATCTAAGAATTGGGACTGGGTATTCAAAAATGCTGTGGCCAAAGCTTATTATTATATTTTATATTTGTTTTAAAACAAAATAAATATATTGTTTTATATTTATTTTGTTTTAAAATAAATATAAAAGGGAAAACTGATAACCCTTAAATCACGCCACACTCTCCAGTCTCAGGAGTAGATCACAGCTCTTTCCACTACCACACCCATTTACTTCCTCTTGCTACCTCCTTTCCTGTGCCATAGTGGAGAAACCTTAATGAAATACAATAATGTAACTGGAGCTTGGGACAAGCAAGGTGGCTGGAGAGCCTCCTTATGTAAAGAAATCCTGAAGCCGTTTTAAGATACGTGGAGCTAGAGTTTTGTCTCATATAGAAACTGACTTTAGATACTGGAAACAGTTATTTTTCACTGAAGAATAGCTAAGAAAATTCTGTTCTTTCCACTGGATGGAGTTAATTAAACAGCCTCTGTATGCTAAATTTGTGTGGACTAAACAAGACCAGACCAGAGGCTCTTCTGACATGTTCCTGTTGCCAAAACACCGGTGAATCTATTTGAGACAGAAACCCTCCCATTCCTTAACTAGAGGACATAGCGTTTTCACTATTGAAATGTTACATCTTTGACCACAGAAGCTAGAAAAACTGGTCAAAAACTAGGATTGATTATTACCATGTGCTAGTGTCAGAATCTCAGATCACTGAAGATAATTTTTCTGTTTCATTTAAAACATCTCACAAGTAGAAAGTGAACAGGTTAGGCTTATTCAGCTCTCTATATTCAAACTTCCTCAAAAATCTTTACCTGAACTGCACTTAGAGAATATAATTATAGTATTGCCTCATGAGATTTCCAAGAGTTTTCAAATTTATCTATAAATTTAAGTTTTAAGAATGATTTTACTTGTTTGTTACCACTATTTATTGTTTCAGCTCTGACAAAGAATGTAAGAAAAGTATTTGAAAAAACCTGACCTAACATATGTGAAACTATCAGAACTTCCCAAACTACTTGGGTTCATAAGACAAAAACACAATAACCACAAGTTGACACTGATGCTGGAATGCCAGGTAGTAATCTTCAAAATGCCATGAGGCTGATTTTAAAAAACAATAAATCATTTTCATTTATTGTATAAAAAAGTTATTTTTTTTTCTTTCTGCAGTCATTATTAACAAAACTAAAAATAGATGTCCCCAGTGTTGGTGAATACAGGGACTCCGAATATATAATCATGCAAATACAGTTTACAACAGATCAGACAGAAGTGTTATTAACTATGATCATACTGAGAAGACTCAATCTTTCCTTCTGCATCCTTGTTCTCTAGCAGTGATGCGGAGACTGAACCTATGTACTGTTCCAGGAAAAAAGAGAAAACCAATAATCCCCATGTTAACAAATGCAGGTATGATCTCAAGGATGGACTCCAGACAATCATTTATATGTTAATAAGACCAACCACGCATTCCAGGGAAGGACAGCCTCCTCAAGTATCCTGTCAACTACCACAGTTCTAAGAAGGAATCAGACAGTAGATGTGTGACAATACAATACTGAAACATGGCTCTTAGTGGAACTTGTTGTAGTGACAAAACCCAGTATTCTCTTACATCAGATAGGGGAGGGGAGCTGTAAACAAGCACAGACTGCTATCTTTTAGATGAAAAGAATGTTCTTTTAATCAGGACACACTTTATAGCCAGACCTCTCCAATATTATACATGAATTATTTCACTACTGCACTCGTATTCTAGGAGTTGGGGATTCATCATCTAAGAAAAGTGATCTAAGAAAAGTAAGAAATGGAAATGGTAATGTGGTACAAACTTCATTACCACTCTAAGAGCTGTTGTAGCTCTTATGAAAAAAGTAACTTTAGGTGTAAGCAGAAAGGCTTTAGGGGGTGCTGGCAAATTAGTTGGTGGAATTGGCACTGGAGACTCTATCAAAGTCCTTTGAAGTTACTGAAAAAACTACTCTTAACTTCAACAGGCTTTGAGTTAGGCTTTGAGTTCAAGAGCTCTGACAGGGCTTCAGGGAAAGGATGAAAAACAGCAGAATAATAAATCACTGCTGGGGTGAATGACATAAACTCCAAGAGAAAGAAATAGCAAAGAAGTTGGACAGTAGCAGGCAGCAGGGCTATTGAGACCAGGTAGGTAGATATTTCAAAACTTTCTAAGAGGGCTGATGCATGCCACGGAAACAATAATCATCCCTTGGAAAGAAGGGGATATTATCTATGTTTAATCAACACGAACATAACATCCTTTGACCAAGTAGTGATTATATTAAAGCAAAATATCTTAGTGATTGGTGTTATCTGTTTAACCAAGGGGAATTTTTCACTGTAGAAAACTGACAAGAGGAGGACTGTCCAGCTTGTTCTTAGGTGACCATGTAGATGGTGTCATGCTCCAATATAAAGGAGGGAGACGAGGTTGTTTGATTATGCGTATACCCGGCATGAGTTTAAGAAGCAACGGTTCAAATGTTGGTCCGACCAGTTTATAACCAATATTGACCAGGGAGATGGGGAAAGGGAAGACGGACACTGTTACCAATAACGGTGATAGGGAAGGGAAGGTGAGCGATAGGAAAGATAGGAAAGAAGCAAGGGNATAGGCTCTTACAGGTGGGAAGAGTACATGTGAATTTTACGTATAAATATGGCAAAGAAAGTTGCAGTATTGTGTTTGATTAGTATTTACTTCCACAGGCACCCAGACCTGAATAAAAAGCAACATCTCCTGAGTTTTGAGAGTTGGCTCATTGCACACAAGGTAACGAATACACTTTATGGACAACACTATGAGATGTCTGCAGAGTGTGTGAATTCAAAGAACATCTATTCACATCAGTTTTTAGATGTTCGGGTTTTTGAGCTGTAAATTTAGTCACTTTTTCTTTTTTTAATGTAAATTAATTTATTTTTTTAGGAAAAGAAAAGTGCGCTGTTGAATATAGTGGCTCCAGGATGCTGAGTGGGAAGGTAATGATTTATAATACATTATAGGAGTGGGCATGATAAAAATCTGCAGAAAGATTCCATTGCTCTGCTTCCACTGGTCTCTGCATAACTTAAGCAACAAGGTGCCTCTTGCAGACTGCATGGTTTTAACCTGAAGCTATTACCAGCATTTGAGGTAACATATTGTTTAATCCTTCTAACTTCAACATGTATCATTCAAAGAATAAGGGGGGAAAGGGAGGGCTGAGGAGAGAGAAAGAGAAGTACTCTTGCAAGAATTATTAGAAATGTGAGCTACAGGATCTGTTGATAAGGCAGAAGAAGCTGCTGAACCAGTGTCTTGAAAGTAGGATGCTATCTGTCAGCTCTCAGGGGTCCTTGGGCACACTTTCTAGGGTAGGAAGAGCACACAGTGGCTTGTCCCTGGGCTTTGCTCTGTCAAAGGGTATTTGAATTCCTGTCCAGTGGTGTCTGTTTGTAATGTCTTTTTTTTATTTTTTTTTTTTAGCAATGACCACTGGTGATGTTATTTGGAGTGTTAGAGTCTCTTCCCTATGATGAGTCAGTCTCCATAGTGAATCTCTCTTTCTTGCCAATCAAGGCTACATCACAGCAGAGTATGCATCCTCTCTCTTCTACTTTGCCTCTGCAATCAGATGGCATTTAGGGTCTTGCAGATACACACAAGACTAAACTGAGGTCTCAGAGATCCAGACAGGTAAATTTTGAGAGCAAATCATTTACACGCAGTAACCACAGGCCTTCCTAAAACCAAGTAGGAATAAAAATAACTGATTCTCCGTAGCTATACTAATTCATCTTACATCTGGGGAAACTGCCTTTGCAAGAAGCTCTTTCTCTCTGCCTTTTCTTGGGATCACTTTCGTAGATTCTTGACTTAATACTTTCCCTTTTTAAGAGCTCTTGGTATTATTACCTACAAGGAAGTCTCCATCTTACACTGTCCTAACCTAATACACTGGAATGCAAAATAGCATAATATAATAAAATATAATTGGAGTTGAAGATAATAAATCAAATAAAGCGAGAGAGTGTCCAAAATTGAAGGCCTCACACTGAAGCTGAAGGTGAGATAGCTAGGGAACCTCCACTGCTGAGATGAACAGCAAAGAGGAATTCTCAGGACATGTGTGCAGTTTTATCTTTCCCTCTGGGTGGAAAACAGGAACGCAGAGTCCCCTGGGGTATGTAGTTCTCTTCTGAGAACCAGGTACCTGAAAATTCAGCAGTTCGCAGACTTGGAGCATTAACTCTTTAACTCCCAGTGCTTCACATGATGTTATGATGTGGAATACTGATAACAAGAAATCATGAAACCATGACACTGTCAAATAATCTGGTTTTGGGGCTTTGACACAATCCAACTGTTTTCCTGCATTTCCTGCGAACAGCAGCTTTTTTTTTTCTTTCCTGAACCTGAAGGATATTCTTTTTTTCTTTTTTTTGGCCAAACATTAGCTTTAATACATCAATACATGTAATGAGATTTGTATCTGCATCCAAAATTCAACCACGATGACCTTTCAGATTTTCAGTTGTGTGTTGGCAACACTGCACATTGGACTATTTGTTTGAAGTTCAAGCTTTTAAAGAAAATCTGTACCTATTAAGGTGGCATGAATTAAATATTCCATTAGAGTTTTCTTGTGTATAACCAAGAAAAGGCAGTCTGAACAAGCAGCAGCAAGAAGTTTTGTGTCCCACAGTATCACAGTTCATGGTCCTATTTGTGGTTTCAAAATGGAAAAGGAACAGTATTTTCCTTCATCTTGAGTCAAGGTGATTTTACTAATTTGACCCGCTGCTCTTAAACTGCAGCATAGAGAAATTCTGAAGCCAAGAGATCTCAGTTTTCTAAGCAACTTACATGCTGATAACACTTTCATGTAAGATGTTTCTGTTTTAGACAACCTAGTAATCTTCCTTTCACATTACTAGCACAGTTGCTTGCATTTAAGCATCTAAGAGTTGGGACTGGGTATTCAAAAATGCTGTGACCAAAGTTTATTATTGCTTGTAACTATTGGAACTTGGCTTTGAACTAAAACACCTAGGTAAAGACCCCAGCGTGGTTTGTTACAAATGGTCACAGGTTCATTCATCAGCTTAAATGTCAACAGCTAGAGGCACAGGAGACTCTTCAAGGTGCCTGTGAGTTGTGCTTGGAGGAGTTGGACGTTGCAACTCAATATCTACTGGAAATCCTATACTTTTGGAATTTGTAACTGGAGGCTTATCAGGATACAGTAGGACATTACAAATGGTAGCAAGTTTCTGAATTTGGAGAAATGAAGTAACTTACCCACTCTTGTTTTGGTCAGCGGAAATCTCATTAATACAGGACTATTTGGTTGACCAAATGAAGGTCTTTGCTTAGGGTTAGCTAAATCATTCTCTGAATTCTGTTAACTGCATGAATTGAAACTGAAGCACACTCATCTATCTTGGATGTAGAGTCCACCTAGTAATATCTAAATCTGAGCTGAAGTGCAATCTATATTGTATTGGAATAAACAGAATAATACATTGAGTAGCCAGTGTCACAGAGATCCTTCCTTCTGCATTACAAGAAGCAAACCCACAATTCCACGTGGGTTTCTCATCTTCTTTTCTGTTGTTATTTTTCCTTTCATTTGTGTAATGATATTTTCAAGGTTAAAAACATCAAAGTTTGAACAGTCTTGTTTTAACTCTATTATGATTGTTATTATTACTATGAGTAGTACTACTTAGCTTTTTATAACTCTTGTTCTTGTATATTTTTCTAGATAACTTTATAAAAGAGAAAAATGCTCTTAGTGTGGATGTTCTGAGGTACTGAAGCAAACAGAAAAAAATGAAATAATTAGCCAATAAATAAAATGGTGGTATGGCTAAAAATGAATCACAGCTTAGATAAAGAACTGTGTACATAGTAGAACAGTAGTTTCAAGAATGAGGTTTTCACATGTCTGGAGAACTTCCTCATTTTACATTAGCAATTCTTCTTTTAAGACAGAATATCTGTTTCATAGGGGAAAAAGCAAAACAGGGCAGTGGTTGAAGAAGAAGAGTTGTTTCAATGAGTGCGAATAATAAAACCTTGAGCTAAGTTAAAGACCAAAGTAGTTGGAGAGATTAAGTCAGATATCAACAAAGCAATCTGAGAAGTACAAATCTAGTTGATACTACCTCTTACTAAACAGGGAAAATTGGCCCCAGTTTTTAAGAATGGAGGAGAGTACTGACACATGATTCTCAAGCCCTTTTACAGACTGATAGACATCCTTTTTAATTAGGCTAAAATGAGGATTTTCACTGAACGTTTCAATCTCTGACTGTCAGATTCCTTATTCAATACCAGATAAAAGTGAAAAGAAGGAAAAAAAGGGAAAGAAAAAACCTCTACACACTGACAGCTCCATTGGTATCAGTCACAAATTCTTACAAGGATTACAGCATTTTAATGAGCTTTTGTACTAATGGCACATATTTTAATAACTGCTATCTGCACTTCCAGTTGTAAGTGATAAGTGAGACTATATTGTTAATGACAAAATGCTTCACCTTTACCCTTCTCTTACCTTGATACTTCATCTCACTCCGAATTCCTCAGATGAAGGTTTTAGAGGAATTAGAATTATTTCTGAAGCCTGAGACCTAATGTTGTACGTGTCTGGTAGCTGACTGGGCACTGGAGATCTTACTCAGCTTGAGTCCCTTAATGTCTACGACATTGCCTACTCATGCTGGGATATGGTGAGGATACAAATGAAAAAGACTGAAAAACTTCCTTTCATGGCAGAAACTCAAAACAACTGGGCAGACAAGAATGTAATACTAATAGTCTTGATTCAGAGGCAAAGAGACCTGTGAAGGGACAGCAAGATTAGAGGATAGGACTTAGGCAAAAATGAGTTCAGCTTTCTGCTCTGCCTCACCTTGTGATGTTGACCAAGACATTTATTTTCTCAGTGCCCTCTCTAAAGTAAGGCTAACAGCATTTCTCATGAAGAATCGGAAGGGAAAGGGAATGGGAATACAGTCATTCCGTGAATGTCAGGTCATTACTTATTGTGAAGGAGACAGAATGTTGTGAAACTTCATTGCTCTAGAGCTTTTTAAGAGGAGATTAGACAGTACCAGGGCTGGTGTGTATTGCTCATCCTCTCAAGGGTGCAGATAGGTCTGTGTCCTGTGATGATGTAGCTGCAGTTACATCTTTGTAAAGCCTTTGTTTAAGCTTTAATTTCCTTTCTCAGCACCAAATTCTCCACTTCCCTCCCCCCCTCTCCTTATCACTT
>VXAB01006654.1:38858-64536 GCA_013399175.1 Odontophorus gujanensis
CCCCCCACCCCCACATCCCAAAAATAGAGCAAGACATTCACAGAGGAGCAGAGCCAGAGCCAGCTCAAATTACAGGCTTGCTGAGACTGTTTATCCACAGATATCCATCTCTCTACAGCCAAACTTTACGGGGTCTCTGACTATGACTGTGTTCTGCCTCGTAGCAGAATAAACCATATGATCTATGCTTCGGTGAAGGTCTTTTGTTGTTGTTGTTTGTTTGTTTGTTTCTCTCCTATAATGAGACCAGAAACATTTCAGTGCAAGAGTCTGAGGTCCAAGAAATGCCAGAGCGTGGCCTGTGAACTTCAGCAAGCAGTGTCCTCTCACCTGGGGCTCTCATCTGGCTCAGCACAGCTTCACAGTCATGGTGAATTTGGTCTACAGCATGACAGATTGCTTGACTGGCAAGGGTAGAACAGTTTTGCGCAGAAAGAATGAGAATAAAAATATTCATATGAATATGAAAAAAAATTGGCTTCTACACAGAGCTTATAATGACAAGGAAATGAATGAAACCTTCTGGGAATGTTTTCAGATGGGTGTCAACTGGAGGTCCCACCTGCATGTCTACTGCTTGGCCAATTCATCTTGTCATTATGTTTCATAAAGAAAAATAAAGCATTAATAAAACCCCTTTATTGTTGAAGTGATATATAGAGCTGTCCAAAATATGGAATTTTCAGAAAGATCCCAAGTCTTAAACACTTCTTTTTTTAGTTCTAATTTAGAACAAAATGTAGTCTGAAATTTCATGCAAAAGAGAGTATTTGCAGTGGGAAATGTCAGAAACACAGTAAACACAGCTATCACTACCACCTGGAACTGTTTAGAAAAATTTCCATGGAGAATTTTATCAAAATTAGCATATTCCAGAAACATTTTGTTTTTTGCTTAAATGGCAATTTAAAATGGGGGAAAAAAATAGACAAAATAATTTGAGCAGTTGTATGGCTTGTTTAATTTTATTTATTTATTTATTTTAAGTAAACCTCTTTGCTTAGATTTTTAAGGCTGGAGAGAGAAGAAAATCACTAGACAATGTAAGTGTGAATAATAATCCTGCCCTGGGAGAGAAACTGAATATTTTAATATTGTGAGATCCTCATACTCTCTACAGCAAAGATTGTATGATAATAATACTTTTTGATACAAAAAGAAGTGTGGTATTTACTGTACAAAATATCACTGAAGAAACACTGCCACGTGATATCATTATGAGGCCAGAAAAAACAGTTAGGAATTTCTCTCAACAAACATCCATTGCTTCAAGTTTATCAGTGCAGTTTATTTAATATGAATAAGAAAATATTCAGTGTTTGAATGCATTTTCATTTCATGTAAAATAGTCCTTTTCTTTGTGGAAATAGATTTTAAAATGTCAAGATGGAATATTTATTCCATTATGATGTTTAAGCAATATTTCAACTGCTCCATTTTTTCCTAATGTACTTCAGACCAAAACTTCTAACAACGTTCCAGGCACATTCACTTGCACATGAATGTGCACATATGCACACACAGTTTTTCAAATGAAGTAATGTTTTCAATAGAAATTAATTTTAAACATTTTTTTCTGTTAGTTCTGCCAACGCACAAGAAATGCTGCATGAGAAGGGGTAAGCATGTGGTGGTATTTTTCCAGAATATTCCCCAGAGATTTCTTGTTTCAGTCTGTTCCTGATCCAAAGGCAGCATCTTTTGTCAAAATAATTCTCAACAGACTCTTTATTTCATTCCATTTCTTTTAAAACCCACAGGAAACCTAGCATACACAACTTCTGTAGCCAGGAGTTCCAAAAAGTGTGCCCATTTTTTCAATTTATAAATTCCCATCTTCTAGTTTCATTTAGTGCCTTATTTCATGTTTTGAAAGTTCCACTAAATAATAATTTCATAGACCCTCATCGTGTCTTCTCTTGGTTGTCTCTTTTTTAGGCTGAGGAGTTTCATGCATAGAAGCTGTTTTATAGTTGTGATCTTCTCACATTTATATATATATATTAAATGAGGGAATGTAGAACTGTGCAGAGCATTGTATGTAGCGGTACTATAGAGTTACAGTGCTTTTCTTCTCTCTCTCATCTTCCAAAATTTGACTACATTTGAGCTGCTACTTTCTTAGTGTTCTCCTTTATCATCCCAAGACCTCATTTCTATATAGTCCATCATTGCATAAATAAGGTGAAGCTTTCTGTTCCCATGTTCATCAGAGCGAGTTCTCTATGTAAGGAAAAAGGAAATAAGGGACAAGAAGTTCTAGGACAGAGTAATACTTCTAGATAATTATCCTACACAAGTTCAGGGTGAAGACCCTCATAGAAATCAGTCATCTATAAAAAAGGCTGAGTGAGCTGAAGGATAATAAAGAGGCTGATACAGGGGTATAAATTGTCAGAGAACAAAGGATGGTGAAAAGTTAAAAAAAGGATTAAAGATTAGCATTGCTTATAATCATACGTCTAGGAAACAGTCTACTAAAGGAGAACACTGTGGTGAAAAAGCATTCAGGATAAAGTGTGCTTAGCCAGAAAAAGAGGGGAAACTGAGGAAAAAAAAAAGAAAAAAGAAAAGGCTGACTGAAGTTAGATGTTGTTATTTCTGTTGCAGAGCTGTCAGTTCATTTAATAATTTTCAAGCCTGTATCTTGGTATTAGAAGCTTTAAAAGCTCCAGCTGAAAACAATCGCTATTAATAACCCCCTGTGCTTTGCAATATGAAAGCAGCAGGTACAACAGTGAAACACCTATAATCCTCCCATGTTAGACAGCAGCAGAACAGCACTCAGCCAACCATGGAGAAGAATCCTATAAAAATACCCAAATTCATCTCTCCATGATGGATGGTCTTTGTACAAGCACTAAAGTGTATTCCCTTTAGTACTACTGTCTATTGATGCTGAGCTACTAAGTAATCTGAGGGAAACTAGGAAGCGATCGCCATGATAAAAATAAAATGGATTGGGGATAAAGCTGAAATTTCGTCAAAACCATCATGATCAGAACAATATTGCCTGAGAAATGGAGAGCTTTATATCTGTCAACATGTCAGTGTTTGGACAGGAAACCAAAGCCTTGGAGATTGGTGTCAGAAGAGGGATCTTTTTCTTCCATAAGCACCATGCATGTACCAACATGAAATACAAATGCAATCTTGCTGACTAGAATTTGTGACAAGTAGCTCCTGTGAGAACAGTCTGAAACCAGTAAGTCTGCTCTGATATTCCTAGAAGACTTCTCATATATTTTCCAAGTATTTACTTAGCCTGTACTCATGAAATACATTCTGTTGTTTCAGAGGATTCTTGTAGTCCTGAAGATTACAGAATTTATTTTTGAGTTTCAAATTGAGCTCAATCCTGAATACTTTATGTGAACTAATAAGAAGGAATCATTAATGCTGATAGAACGACTCACAGGATTAAAGGCAAGAGATAGAATCAAGCCCTACACAAGTACTAAAGCTAAAATCCTAGAAGCATTACTGGGATGTAAATTGGATAGAAACAAACAAACAAACAAACAAAACCCACAAATATTAAAGGCAAGTAAACAAATTAAAAAAAAATACAAAGAAAAAGAATAAAATCAAGAAAGATGTGTTGACACCACATTGGTTTTGAGAAAGACATCCCATCAGCAAAGTCACAGAGGAGCAAGTTAACTTGTTGGGGTTTGCTAGCTGAGGGTGTATTTCTGAATGTTATAAGCACCAGGATGAAAGCCTGTAGATAGGCACAATGAATCTGGAAGTGTAGCAGCACAATACCAGGAAAAACACGTCTTATCAACCTTGTTTTCTTTCCGCAAAAGTGATTCGAATTCAAAGCAAGGAGGAATCATAGAGAATACATAGTACACAAATGCATCTCTGGAGATCCTCTACTCAAACACCTTCTCAAAGCAGGGAGAAGTTGATCAGGTTGCTCAGGACCATATCCAGATGGGATTCAAGCATCCACAACGATGGAGAGTCTATCATCTATCTGGGTAACTTGCTGATAGCCCTCACAGTTAAAAACTTTACTTTTATGTTTAAATGGAATTTCATAAATTTCCATTTATTTTTACTGCCTTTTCATAGATTCATAGATACATTAGGTTGGAAAGGACCTACAAGATCATGTAGTCCAACCATCCTCCTATCACCATCCCTACCCACTAAGCTACTAAATCAAATCCCTTAGCACCTCATCTAAACGCTTCTTGAACAGCGCTAGGGATGGTGCCTCAACCACCTCCCTAGGCAGGCCATTCCAGTGCCTGACCACTCTTTCAGAGAAAAAATGTTTCCTCAGATCTAAATCTTCCTTGGCGCAACTTGTGGCCATTCCCTCTTGTCCTGTCATTAGTTATGTGGGAGAAGAGGCTGACCCCCTCCGTACCACAAACCCTCTTCAGGAAGTGGTAGAGTGCAATAAGGTCTCCGGTGAGCCTCCTTTTCTCCAAAATAAACAATCTCAGCTCCCTCAGCCGCTCCTCATAAGACTTGTGCTCCAGACCTCTCACCAGTTTTGTTGCCTTTCTCTAAACACGCTCCAGGGCCTCAGTATCTTTCTTGTAGTGAGGGGCCCAAAACTGAACACACTTTTGCCCCATCACTAAATTTTATTTACTGTCCCTCCTGAAAGCATTTATATATTTCTATACAAACCACCCTGAGCCTTCCCTGGTAATGGCTCAACAGCCCCAGATCTCAGCCACTGTTCAAAAGCCAAGTGCTGCAATATCTTCAGTTCTCTGTGGTTTCAGTATCTCCATACCTCCTTGTACAGGGGAAGCCAGAACTGGACTTGGTCTAGGCATATGCCTATTATTGTTTTCTGCACTACAGACACATCGAATCTAAAAACAGGAAGATAGTAGAGCAAGAAGTGAAAGAGTCCTAAGTTATTAACAGGATGTTTTTAAGTGGTTTGTTAAAACCACTGGAAAGAGAGCAACAGAGAAAAAAGAAAGTAAAAGCCGTGTGAGTAAATCTTACATCAGCAAGAAAAATAATGACCACCTAACGTGAAAATGTTTTTGGAAAAAACGTTCATTGAAAATGCAAGATTCCTGACGCTTCTACTTTTCTGAATTCTTCAAAGGGATGCTCATGAATGAGCAGTAAGCCTAAAGTTCACCACTTATGAACTTGTTTATTTGCTGCAGAAAGCTCCAGTGCCTTTCATGAGAGCATTAACCGACCAAAGTGAATAAGACACTCACAAGGTAGCCTTAGCACCTTCATCCTTTTAAAAAAAATCTTTCAGGGATGGAGGAAATTTCTCTAGCTTGAAATGCCTCTCTCCCTTAGAGGTTAGTATATAGATACATATATATATATTTCTGGTTCACAAAATGCTTTAATATCTCTAGTTTTGAGTTATCTTTGGCTGGGAAATTGCAAGTACTTTTCATGCCTGCAGACTATTTCAAATACTCTGCTTGTGCACGAATAACTCAGTGTTTGGAAATGAAAACCATGGATTGGAGATCATCTGCAATGAAAAACAAGAGAGCTTTCTTATGGAAAGGAATAATTGGGTTAGAAATAACAAAAAATGAAATATTTTGTAAGGTCACAGGGCTGGTTGGCCCATTTGTGCTAGATGATGTCATGATTCAAGGGATAAGGCAGATACTTGGATGAGAAGAATACCTAGAAATGTAAGTATTTGCTAGTTGCCATCTTTGAAGGTTTAAGGCAGAATATTTTCTTGGGGCAGGTTATTCAGTAATGTGAATCAGCCTTATCTATCTATCTATCTATCTATCTATCTATCTATCTATCTATCTATCTATCTATTTTTGATGTTTAAGTTTCTGCATTGAGACAAGCACACTCATTACTGAGAACAGGACACTGAATCCATTATTTCTGTGACCTAGTAGAATGAGTTTTGTGTTGTTCTATTACACATTAATTTTTTTGGTTTATGTGATTATCCAAGTACAGCCAATACTTCAGAAGACGTATATAATCATCTGTGCCCTGCAGGTGGAACATGCCACGTTTTTAGAGCTGGATTCAGATTATGTAGCCTTTTCACATTTAAATGCCACCTCTGAGATGGTTTGCCTAGCTCCTGCCAGCACTCAGAGTGGTGAAGAAATGTAGTCAGTGATCCATAGTTTCAGCCCTGGACAGTGAACTCGATCCAGGATAAATCTGCTATTGCTCTTACCTTGTTCCTTCCAATGACATTGTCAATGTTTAAGTCATTAATACTAAATAGGAGAGAAGTTAAATCACCAGTGTCATGAAATCCACTCTTTAATTTGTATAAGTATATAAATAAGAATGATTTCATATTGGAAAGCTAATTGCTTTCTAGAACACTCTGGAATGAGAAGAAAGGGAAATAAACACTAGGGAGGAATAACAAATTACTAAGTAAAAGGATTATTTTGAAACGAGAATATCTGGAAGTAAATTGCCAATGAATATATGTGGGGCAGAAATGGAATAAACTAAAAAAGATTTTCCATATTTGTACTACGAAAATAAAGAATAAAAAAAAATCATTCTTTGCTAATGTAATACTTATTTTCTGAGGTAACACCAGTACTTTATGACCAAAAAGTGATTGCCTTCATATGGTACCAATACTGCAGACATAGCTGAGTATAAAAGACTTCCCCACTTTGAATTTTCATTACGTATTGCTGTAATTTCACTGTTTAAATCATTATGTAACTTTAAAAAAGTTAAGCAGAGGATCATGGTAAGTTAACTAAAATAAACATTTTCATTGAGATTTTAAAGAGTTTAATTTAAGTGAATGAGAACTTTGAAATCAGGAGCTTCAGTGAGCACATACCACTGGGGCTTCCAGGCCAATTGGAAGTTCCCTGTTGTGACTGAAGGTTGTGGGCAGACATCCTTCTCCGTGGTGTCTGACTATTGCCCCTGAGGGGTTAAAGACCTGCAGGGGATAGGATTACCAAAAATGAAAAAATCAGTTTGCAAACTCATTTCTTAAGAGGACTTGGGTTTGAACCATTCAAAGGATCATGGGTTATTTCTTAATGACACTCTTGAGAAATAAGCTCTGTCAGGGAAGCTTTGCACTGAACATCAAATTATGATGGAGATAAGTGTTTCACATGCCTTGGTAAGTTAAAGATAAATTTAAGCTTGCTCCTATATATCAGTGTAGAGATCTTACATTATACAATATGAAGAAATGAGATCAGCAAGGTATATCTGAGCAAATAATTTTGCTTTGTGATGTGCATATTAAAGTCACTGGGAAAAGTGAAACTCTTAATTCCCTCGCTTTTATTCCTATCAATTTTGTTGCTCTATAGCTGCATTGCTTAGGAATTTGTTATGATTTGAAGACTGATTTTTATACCTTAGACTGCTATTAGTTTTAGACCAGTTTAGATGCTCTGTGCATAGTCCATTTTCATTGCAGAAACCATAGCAAGATCAGTATGTGTAACTATCATGTACAGGAAATTAAGATAGAGACTTTTCATAATTCATGGGCTTGCATACAAATCTTCAATTTCTGGAACACAGACAGCACTTCCCTCCCTCACAGCCAAAGATAAAAGCCTATGAGTGACTTAGAGGTGCTAAAATATGAGGGAAACAAGGACCAGATCTTATCTTGGTAGATAAGATAGGCAGATTTAAATACTAGCCTTGGATAAGAATTCAAGAAATAATTTAATCAATATACATATGAGCAAATGAAAATGCAAATGAACCACAAAGATGTAAATGTTCAGGTAGAAAGAAAGATTTCTGTAATACTTACCTGTATTGCATTGACTTCAAGTAGCCCTTAAGTGGAACTGACGGTATTACAAACACAATAAGCACTTCTAGACAAACTGGAATAACAATCACTTCAGGAACCTGGAAGCATTCACAATTCTGCTGTTGTCAACTCTTTCAGTGGCTTTAATTTTCAATGGTAAGCACAACTCCTATATAGTGTTGTCAAAACTGCAATGAAGTTATGTCATTGAATATTAAAGCACTGGCCTGTGGAATGCCAAACACACAGATTTGAATTTCATGCTCTCTACTAAACATCAAGACAAATATGTCTAATTTCATAAAAACCTCACCAGCCCAGAAAAGCTGACAACCAGGCCCAGTGTTACCATTTTGCTAGGTGAAGTAGGAGTTTATACTGTAGTAGAGCTCTCCCAGGGGGGCAGAAGAGGAGTGAATAAGCATATGGCTAGGATTCATAAATGCAGCACAAGATCAAAGCATAAAGAATTTGGGGTACTAAGGGTGTAGCAGTTCAACACGGAAAAGTTGTCTTGATTTATGGATAAGTTCCACTTGTACCGTTTGGAAAATGTTGGGATGCAACTCAAGAACCACTAAAGGAAATTGGCATATTTCCCCCCAGAATCAGTCTGTCTTCATTCAATTGCTTTTTGCTTTGGAGGTATCTTCATTCCAGTAGTGACTTAGTCAACAGGAGAAACATCACACTTGTGCTTGCAACCAAAACCCATCCTTTCTCTTCCCAGTCCTACCTTATGCTCCAAGACCCGGTCAAGAATCTTGTTTCGTCCGTGTGTTCATGAGACTGAACATAACTTGTAGTGATCTTTTTGGGTTTTGAGGTATCTCTGCTGAATCTTCTTAGGCCTGATATGTGCTTTTGCTCTTCAGTGTTGGTTTTATCCTGTGTACAAGATTATGAACAGTAGGGAAGGGCTATAATCACTGAGAAGGATGGAGAGACTGTATGAATATGAAATTCATGGAGATTTCTAGATTAATTTTCTTCTAGAATGTTTTCTAGAAATGACTGATTTGACCTTGAAGGTAATTTTTATTTGTACTCACTTCTGTGGGATGAAATGCAACTATTTAAGGCACAAATACCCAAAACAGACCAATTGTACTCAGATGCTCAGAACAGAATGGCACTGGTATTTCAGACACAATGGGTTTCATATGGAAGAATTCCTGTCAGGCATCAAAACACCGAAAATTAATTACTTGGCTTTATTTGATCTATGCTTTATAGATAGCATTGAGGAAAACAGCATTCACCATGCTCGGTTTGCTCTCTGTGACTTCTCCAGTCTGGGACTGAAAGGAACCCGCAGTGTTATTTTCATTTAGGTAATCTAAAGTTAGATAATTAAATATCATACATTACCCTGACTGTACTTTCAGCAGCTAATGAATAATCAGCAACTATAATAATTAGTGGATTTGTTGTTGTTTGTTTTACTGAGCACCAAATACACATTAGAAACAACACATTTCTTCTCAAAGTATATTGGTTTCAAGATATTTCCCTCTGATTATTTTATTTCCTTGGATGGGGGGTGAGGACCTCTATGCTCACAGAAATCTTTTGGATACTCTATTTCATTGTGCATATGTTCTCTGAGATCTTGAATTATTATTAATACTGATTCTTGGAATTATTTATTATTAGATGACGTCTGAGAGAGTTTCCAGCAATTTGCAAAACACAGAAAAGGATTCACACCTTTATCTATGGGGGTTGTTGTTGAACTTTCAGACACTTGAGAAGCTCTTGACAGAGAGGAACTGAACACAGAAACAGCAGATGCTAAGTGGACAACAAAAATACATAAAAAAATAAACCTTCTTACTCAGAAAGGCTCACCAGAAGGATTGATATATAAAACACATAAATATACACACTATATAAATATACCACACTATATAAATAGTGTGGTAGAATGGTAGAAGGTATAAAAATCCAGAATATAGATCAGTATGTGAAAAGGATGAGTAACATTCAATAATTTCATGAAGTAAATTTTCCACAGAAGATGTCCTCTTTGTCTTCTGGAGGACAAAGATGTTCTTGGTTACAAAGATGCATGTATATGGAGCGAATAACCATAGTTCACAGTATGCTCTGTTGTATAAGTTTTCTTACCTAGACCTAGGGTAAGAGAGATGCTCTATCTGCAGATGCATAATCAGAGCTCACAAGTCAGTAGGAAAGACTGAGTTCAAATACCAGATAGCTTACTGTAATGACCCAAGAACAGGCAAGGTTGTAGAATAATCTGACTGGCACAAAAAATAGTCCTAGTCAAAAGGAAAGCTTCATATCTTAGATTTGCAACAAAGCCTTTCATTTTTAAGTAGGATAATGAAAGCTCAGAAATGGAGGATGGGGCTTTTAGAAAAATTATCTTCAATTATCTGTAATTTTGAGGAGGGAGCGTGCACTCTGCAAACCTAGCCTACCAAATCTGCTACCACATCTTCTCAAGGAATAGAAAGGCAAATATATATATTTTTTCTGTAACTTAAAAGTAAAGGCCTTTAACCCACCAAAGAGATGACAAAAGTGAAGATTTAGATTAGATTTGAGGAAAAATTTTTTCTCTGAAAGAGTGGTCAGGCACTGGAATGGCCTGCCTAGGGAGGTGGTTGAGGCACCATCCCTAGCGCTGTTCAAGAAGTGTTTAGATGAGGTGCTAAGGGATTTGATTTAGTAGTTTAGTGGGTAGGGATGGTGATAGGAGGATGGTTGGACTAGATGATCTTGTAAGTCCTTTCTAACCTAATGTATCTATGAATCTATGAATCTATAAGAATTTAGGCAGATATAGATATTCTTGTAAAATTTTATTATTATTTTTTTTAATTCTTCCTTCCACTTGTTATCAACTATTTCCTCATTGCTATATTGCTCTGATTAGACAATTTAAAAGAAAATGCACTGACTTCACATAAAGTAGAAAAACAAATGTAGTTGATACAGGTCTAATATTTTCTCTTTAGCTTGGTTTAAAGCTGAAAAAGAAGATGCTACCTAGAAACTACGGAACACATGCACTACACCCGAAGCAAACCATGTGAAGAGAGCAGACAAAGAGCACAGACAAAACTGTCTCTGTAACTATGACAGTGACGTTAGTGACTTACAGAAGCTTTTAGTTATTATTACTCCTTTCAAAAGAAGAGTGTAATATCCTTTGCTTTTCTTTCTGGCACTTGCCTTCCTCATCCAAACTCACAGCAAGTGATTATTATATCTGAAACATACTCTATGGAATAAAGAACAACAGATGTACAATTGGAAACTGATCCAATCCAAAAGGCTGCTTCTGAACAACATCTGACTCAGAAACCTTTTCTTCTTTCTTCTTTCTTTTTTCTTTTTTTTTTTTTCCTTTTTTATTTTAAACAATCCAGAAACGAAGGTGGGTATTTTTTTGTTTTGTTTTGTTTTTTTTCTTTCTGAACCTAACTCCTGTATGCTGAAGGAGGAGTCCTGCTTTATATTCCAAATGGCTTAATGCCAGCTGAGTATGTATTAGATAGAATCACAGAAAAAATAGGATTGCAAAGGGTCTTAAGAGGGTGTATAATCCATGTAGTTCTTTCCCCAAGGCAGGATCAACTACTTAAGCCATTTGTAAGAGAAGATTGTATATCTCTTGTTCTCAGTAATGACCACTGATGTATTGCAAACCATGTACTTACATATATTACAACAGAATTTGGAGAATACAGGTCAGATTAAAGTCTCACTTTCTGACAGTGTGTGAACTCCTAAGAAGCAATTCTAGCTCCAAACAGCTTACAGTCTCAGTAGACAAAGCAGGCAAGGGAAAGAGAAATAATATATCAAACTTATTTTATATGAAATTTCTAACTTTTTAGCATTAGCCTATTCCATCTCCTCTTAAGCCTAATAGTAAATCTCCATCTGACCACAACTGGAGTTAGCAAGATACACTACAGTTTGCACAGAGAATATGCAGAACATGAAAGGAGTCCATATGGGATTCCTGTATAACCCAGACGTCTCACATATCAAAATGGTGACAACAGCTTCTATATCTAGCAAGGAAGGATTTTTTTTTTCCACTGCACATTTATAAAAGCAAACAATTTCCTTAAAAATAAATAGTAATCATTTTGTAAAAAAATTTGTACGTTATGGAGTTTTCTTAACACAGTGTGTAGCCATGAAGCCAAACAAGCTTATCCACATTCCCTGAGTGATAGTTTTATGTTTTGACATTGACTAACTTATCCATGCTCAGGGCACAAGCACTCAGACAATCTCCATCAACAGTTTCCCATTAGATAACTTGATCTCTTCTGAAACAAGCTCAATTCCCTTCATTATTTCTAAGACAACAAGCAGTTTGAAAGGGAGAATATTGCAAGTGTCAGTCTCTTTGCCTGCAGACAGACCACAGATGAGACAAAAAAAAAAAAAAAATGGGGCAACATACAAACAAAAAAATTTTGTTCAAGTGGCAACTTTTTAATGTGCTAAACAGCTATACTTCATTCATTCTCCCAAAACTAGTTTACGAAAATGATACTCTTTAAAATTCTTTAGCAAAAATTTGGCTGGTCAGGCTGAAGAAAAAGAAGGAAAAATACAGTCAGTAGAAGCAGGGATGGGTGTTCTGTCAGGAATATAGGGATGCTGACTAGACAGGGATGGAATCAGGAAAGTCCAGGTACAGATGGAAGTAAACTTGATATGGGATGTGAAAAAGAAGAAGAAAGGTTTACTTAGATACTCTGGGTAGAAGAGACGGGCAAAGGAACATTTACTCCCTTTGATAAATGAAAAGGGAGAACTGACAAGTACTTAATGAGTTCTTTGACTCAGTCTTCATTGTTAGTCATGTTCCCCATGTCTCTTGTGCCTCTGAATTTCTAAGTGGAGGCTGGGGAAGCAAAATACCTCCCAGTGTAAGAACATAACAATTCTGAAACTGCCTCATGATACTGAATGAGCGCAAGTCTATATGGCTAGACAACATACATCCCAGGAGTCTGAAGGATCTGGCTGATGTGGTTGCCAAGTTGCTCTCCAAAACACTTGAAAAACCATGTTGTCAGGTGAAGTCCCCTGTTATTGGAAAAGCGAAAAGTCATTCCCATTTTCAAGAAAGGGAGAAAGGAAGACCCAGGGAACCACAGGCCAGTGAGCTCCAAGATCATGGAGTGGATCCTCCTGGAAGAGACTTTAAGGCACATGCAGCATGAAGAGATGATCTGAGACAGCAGCGCCACAATGGCAGATTGTGCCTTATCAGTCTTTTGGCTTTCTATGATGGAGTGACTGTACTAGTGAACAAACAAAGGGCAACAGATGTCATCTACCTAAACTTGTGCAAGGCCTTTCACACGACCCCACACCACATCCTTATCTCTCAGTTAGAGAGATGGATTTGAAGGGTGGACTATCCAGTAGATAATGAATTGGTTGGATGGTTGTAGCCAGAGGGTTGTTGTCAATTGCTCTTACATCCAAGTGGATGCCAGTGATGAGTAACGTCTCCTGGGGGTCCATCTTGGGACCAGTGCTCTTCTACTTCTTTATCAACAGCATAAACGGTGTGATTGAGTGTACCCTCAACAACTGCTGATGACACCAAGCTGAGTGGACACAATAGAAGGAAGGGACATGGACAGTGTTGAAAAGTGGATATGAAAACCTACTGACTTTCAGCAAGGCCAGGTGCAACGTACAATCCCATATATGTCTACATGCCAAGAAGAAGAATTCATTGAGAGCAGGAGAGAAGAATTCATTGAGAGCAGGAGAGAAGAATTCATTGAGAGCAGCCCTACAGAGAAAGGCTTGGGAGTCCTAGTGGACAAAAAGTCAGATGTGAGCCAGCAGTGTGATCTTGCAGCCTGGAAGGTCAGCAGTGTCCTGGACTACATGAATAAATGGGTGGTCAGTAGGGAGAGAGGGATGATTGTCCTCCTCTGTTCTGACTTGAAAGGCTCCATATGGAGTACTGTGTCCAGGTCTGGGACCTTCAGCAGAGAAAGCTGTGGGATCAGATCCAGAGAAGGGCCACAAGGATGATCAGAGAGCTGGAGAATCCATCTTAAGAACAAAGGCTGAGGCAACTGGGCTTGTGTAGCGACTCTGCCCACAGAAAAGGGGCTGGAATTAGATAATCTTAAAGGTCCTTTCCAACCCAAGACAGTCTGTGATTCCATGACTGTATGAAAAGTGCAAGTCTCTCTCATTTTTCCATGATTTTTTTTAGATTCTATATTTCTTGTTATTTTGCTGACAGTAGGAACTGGCAAGCCATCTTAAGGAGAGCTTCTTTATTAATGGAAGGAGTTATAGAGCCCCTTTTGAAAAATCTAAGAAATATTTTTTGAGATAAGACACAAAATAATACAGTAAGCTCTATTGTAAGCTTTTCTGTAAGTATCATCAGAGGCATCCTTTAATTTTTATTAATACTTGTATTAGGTTTGCAATGAGAGGTCTGTAAGTTAATGCATGCAGACATATCTTCATTCACTGCAGTAGAGGTATGTTGCTTTGTGCTAAGATTTAGCCATAAACATAGTGAAAGATAATCTCTGACTTGAACAACTTATTTTTCAAAGGAAGAATGTAGACAAAATTGAAAAAAAAAGTATGAAGAACAACAACAAAAAAATGTATGTTTTCCACTCCGTTAAGTCATTATTGGTCATCTGAAGTTGCAAACTGTTTCTGAATCTATGTTAAGGAAAGTGTTTCGTTACTGTCTAATCTTACTCCAGTGTTTTTGAGAGTATATCCCATATTTATTTATTTATTTATTCGCTTATTGTTTGTTTGTTTGTTTGTTTTATGTCGAGATGTTCCAGAACTCTTAGTCAAACCCATTAGTAGACTCTGTGGCTATGTCAATACTATTTAAGTCTGCTCCTTGATACTAATGCTGAATGTCCTGAAATGGTTCTCCATACTGTAACACTCTCCACCGTTCAAAACAAGATTTTAGCTGCCTATTAGAACTGGTCCTTGGTCTCTTCTGGATGCTGAAACAATGCCAAATAATAGATGTTGAGATTGCCATAAGACAAAACCACTTCAAGAATCGTTCTACTTAATAGTTTCAGTAATCATGTTCTAGTGACCGTGAATGTTCCTGAACAGTTTTTTATTCATTACTATACCCATCCCCCATCTATTCCCTCAGGGGAATTGCATGATGGCCAGAGAAAGGGCATCAGCACACAGGTGGGTTTTTTTAAATGCTTATATATCAGAACATCTGAGAATTAAGATAATAAAGGATTGGTAGTGTGGATATGCAACTAAGGAAGACATCTCCAAAGAGAATCGATAGCCTTAGGAATGTGAAAACATTAGTATGGACCACATTAAAAATCTAAACACTTTCCTCAGCTGTTGACATTAAGTATTTTGATGAAAGTTTTTTATTAAAAAAAAATCATCTTTTTTTGGAATATATTAAAGAGCTTCAGTAACAGGGAACAAAATAAAATCAACAACATTTTGGCATTAAAAGGAGAAAAAATAAATAAAGAATCATTAATAAGAAAAATGATGCAAAATAAAATAAGTCAAGGAAAACTAAGGGAGGATGGGTGTAATGTCTCAAGAAATCTAGTAATGAAGTGCTAGAGGATGGAGTGGAAGGAGGCATGTTTTGCTTTATTGTGCATTTCTGCAGAGCGCTGTAAAAGAATATTTCACCATCTGTCATCTTCAAGAAATTGGCATGCTCTGACTTTGGACAGGTTTTCCAGTCTTCCAGTCTGCTGCTCGCTCATTTCTGCTGAACATTTTTGTTCTCCACTTCTCCCACATAATTTTTATTTTTATCATTAATATTATTATTTAGAAGTTGGATCATGTTCCATTATTATTATTTTTTTTCTATAGCTTGAAGTTTTCAAGTGAAATGGAATAATAAAAGGGAAAAAAAAAAAAAAGAAAAATTAAAAAGAACAAAAAAACAAACAAAATGCAGTCTATATATATTAAAAAAAAAAGTGTAGACTTTCCTCATTACCTGGCTTGATTTTTCTTTTTGATTTTTCAAGGTGCTGTTCAGATTTTTTTTTTTTCCAGGTGATTAGACTTCCCCAACACCCTCTTTGTGATACAATATTAACTGAAATGCTTCATAATGTACCAACTCATGTTGAACATAAATGTAACATTAAATTTTTCTCAAAGAAAAATCAATAAGGCAATACATATGAAATTTATATGAGTAGCTTATAACTCCTATTGCACAAGGTATATTTCTTAAGGATATAGAAGTAAAATGTCTGTCAGAAGACTGAAAATCCAAAATACAGGTTTCCTCTTACCATGTGTCAGTGAAAATACTAGCTGTGTAGTGTGAGATTCAGTTAACCCACCTAACTCAACTGGGTGATATGTAGATACTGTGGGTATCAGTCCAAAGCTGATCACACAGATTCCATATTGCACATTAGGAGACTACTGTCTTGCGGTTGATTCAGTGGTCTTATATTCACGGAATCACATAGAATCACAGAAATGTGAGGGTTGAAAGGGACACTGGGGGATCCTCCAGTTCAGTTCCCTGTGAGGGCAGATTCCAGATAGTAGGTTGCAGAGGAACATGTCCAGGCAGGTTTTAATTATCTCCAGAGAATCTGTCCGGACAGCTTCTTCCAGTGTTCTGTCACCCTCACACTAAATAAGGCTTTTCTCATGCTCATATGGAACTTCCTGTGTTCCAGATTGTGCCCATTGCCCTTTGCCTTGTCACTGGATACCACTGAAAGGAGCCTGGCCCTACCCACTTGACATATGGTTTTAGGTATTTATAACCATTGGTAAGATCCCTCTCCTCAGTCTTCTCCAGGCAGAACAGCCCCAGGTCTCTTAGCCTTTCCTCATAAAGAAGATATTCCAGGTCCCCAGTCATTTTGTGGCCCTCTGTTGAACTCTCTTCAGTAGTTTCCTGTCTTTCTTGAACTGAAGAACCCAAAACTGGACACGGTACTCTAGAAATGGCCTCATCAGGGAAGGGTAGAGGAGGAGGAATACCTCACTTGATCTGTTGATCACATTCTTGCACCACATAATACCACTGGCCTTCTTGGACGCCAGGGCACACTGTTGGCTCATGTGCAGTTCGTTATCCACCGGGACTCTGAGATAGTTCTCCACAGAGTTCCTCTCCAGCAGGTCATCTTCTAACCTGCATGGATGCATGTGGTTATTCCTCCTCAGGTGTAGGACTCTACACTTGTCCTTGTTGAGCCCCATAAGGATCCTCTCTGCCCGAATCTCAGCTTTTCCAGGTCTTGCTAAGTGACAGCACAGCCTTATCATAGAATAGTTGAATGACTTGGGTTGGAGAGGACCCTGAAGATCATCAAGTTCCAATCCCCCTTCAACAGGCAGGGCCACCAACCTCCAGATCTGGTACTAAAGCAGGTGTGTAGCGTTTCATCCAGCATGGTTTAGACACCACTAGGGATGGAGTATCCACAGCCTCACTGAGCAGCCTGTTCCAACACCTCACCACTCTCTCTGTAAACATCTTCCACCTGACATCCAATTAAAACCTTCCCAAATATTATTCCCCTTGTCCTACCACTATCTATCTGAGTAAAAAGTTGATTTATCTCCTTTTTATAATTCTCTTTTAAATACAGGAAGGCTGCAGTGAGGTCTCCTTGCAGTCTTCTCCAGGCTGAAAAAGCCCAGCTACCTCAGCCTGTCTTCATAGGTGAAGTGCTCCAGAACTCTGATCATCTTTGTTACCTTCCTCTGGACCCTCTCCAACAGCTCCACACCTTTTCTGTATTGGGAGGACCAGACCTGGACACAGTATTGCACCAAGGCAGATTAGAGAGAATGGTGTCAGCCATTCCTCTCAGTTTCATATCACCAGCGAATCTACCGAGGATTTAATCTATCTCTTCGGGCCATTAATGAAGATGTTAAAAAACACTAGACTCAGCACTGAACATTCAGGATACAATAGCTACAGGCCTCCGTATAGACTCTACACTGCTAATTACAACCCTCTGAGCTCTGCCAGTCAGACAATTCTTAATCCACCTCACTGTACATTCACTGTAATCTATTTTAAGTTTACCTCTGAGTACATTAAAGGAGACAATGTCAAAAGCCTTGCTGCAGTCAAGGTAGACAACATCCATTTCTCTCCCCTCATCTACTCAGCAATTCATGACATCACAGTAGGCTACTAAGTTGGTCAAGCATGACTTTCCCTTTGTGAACCCATGCTGATTACTCTCTTAATCTTATTTTCTTCCACTAGCTTGGAGATGGCATCCCAAATAGGTTAATATCACCTTCCCAGGAACTGGAGTGATGCTGAATGGTTTTTAGTTTTTTGGCTCCTCCTTCCTTCTTTTTTTTGAGGACTGCAATAACCTTAGCATTCTCTCAGTCTTCAGGCACCTCTCTTATTCTCCATGACCTCTCAAAGATGATAGAAGCTTGGCAGTCATCTCTGCTACCTCCCTCTGTATTCATTAATGAATCCTGCTGGGGCCCATGGATTTGCGTGCATCCAGTTTGTCTTGATGATCTCTGACCAGACTATGCTTGAACAAAGTGAAATGTTCCTTTCTCCAGACTCTTTCTTACCTTCAGAATCTGTGAATCCTGGGAGCCTTTATGTTACCAGATATAGACATAGATTCAATTTCCTTGATTTATTTCAAACTGTGTAACTGGTATTAAGTAGAAAAAGAGGTAGTGATCTAGGAAAATTAAATAAATAGAAACAATAAGCCAACCTTTTAATTCCTACAGCTGGAGAAGATTTTCTTAGAATTCACCTCCTACTTAATATTCTTGATTTTAAATGATTGGTATATCTCCATATTTGAATCCCAAAATAACTAAAAAGGAATGTAAATGAGAGAATTCAGAGATATCCACATGGCTTTCAACACACACTGTAGAATAGCTGTGCAACTTAAAATTCAGGGTGAATGGAATTCTTTTGCAGAAAAAACAGTATAGGAGTAGAAAAACATGCAAATTCTGAATTGCTGAACTAAGCAAGTCTGTATTATATATAAATGTGTTGGTAGTAGATTACTGAAAGAACATTCCCTTGGTGTTTCAGTAAAATGGGTTTTTGATGTTCTTACATTTATTTATGGGCCAGATTTCTTACTGGTTAAAATCATAATATTTTCATCAATTTCAGTGAGATGAAATTATTATAATTGTATAATTGAATGAAGATCTTATTTTTTTTCTGGAGGGATGTCTGTGCTAAGGAATTTTTCAGCTTTGTTTGTTTGGTTGGTTGTTTTGTACTGGTTTTTGTTATTATTATCATTTATTTATTTATTTTAACCTGAGGATTCAGGATTACTGAAAAAGGCAAAGAAAAAACAGAATAGGATTAATTTGTCCGAAGCAGCAGATAGACTTGTAAGGAAAAAATGCAAGACTCAAAACACATAGAATGGTGATGACTCAGGGGACTTACTCTAGACTTATAGCAGTGAATCTCATATCACAGTTTGGCCCGTAGCCTGCAAAAGAGTTCTCTTGCTGTCTGTCAGTGTTCAAATGAATATTCTTCAAACTTAGCACTCTTTTTATAGTTCTTCCATCTGGAGATCTCTGTTGTCAAGGTGTAAGAAAGATCAAAATTCACCAGGTAGTTTATAACTCAAGGGATAGAGATTTTAGGCTGTTGGTGCATATTATGTAATTAATATGTAACAATATCTAGAACACCTATGGAAAGAAGTGCCTTGGTAATTAAGATACACATATACATGTTTTGTTCTTTTTTTTTTTTTTCCATAAAACAGGCTTAACCGATCACTTATGTCAGTAACAATGATTGAACATATACCTTAGGTGTTGTTTCATTCTGTTGTTTTTTTTGTTTTCTAATAGTAAGAAGGTGACATTTGTAAGATTTCCAGAAGTAACTGAGTTCCAGAGAATCCATCAAATGAAAATTAATACAAGCAAAGCAGAGAAATTAGTACAAAGCACACACTAGAAAAAAGAGGAGGGAAAGGTTTTGCCATTGTATCCCCTGGGAAGAATCTGTCTCCACATGCTTTCCAGCATAGACTATATTTGACCAGACAAGAAGTGCACACTAGTTCTGCCTTGTATCTCTGGAAATCCCAGATCATGTCAAGACCTTGGGAAAAATACAGGAGTGCTGTCCAGACATGCAGAGATGATATCAGGAAAGTTAAGGTGCAGATGGAACTGATGCGGGATTTGAAAAATAACCAGAACGGATTCTACAGATTTTCTGACCAGAAGAGACAGGTAGAGGAGAGTGCAAATGTAAATGAGGAGAAAAATATGGCAGCAAGACACATGGAGAAGGCTGAGGTAGTCAATGAGTTTTTTGCCTTTATCTTCACAGCAGAGTGGTTTCCCAGACCTCTCACATCCATGAAGATCTAGATGGAGGTTGGGGAACAAAAACCTTCCATCTTTAAGAGAACAGCAAGTCAAAGACAGATCTGTGATACTGAATGTGCACAATTCTATGGGGCCAGAAATGCCATGGTTCTGGTTGCAGTTCACTTGGTAAGCTTCTCTTCATCTTTTGGAAAAGTCATAGCTGTCAGGTGAAGACTCTGGTGACTGGGAAAAGGGAAATGGCATTCTCATTTTCAAGACAGTGAGAAAGGAGGACCTGGCAAACTATGGGCCAGTGAGCTTTACTTCTGTGCATCTGTTGTGGAACAGATCCTCCTGGAAGACATGTTAAGGCATATGTGAGACAAAACTGTGATCTGAGAAAGTCAGGACAAATTCACCAGAGGCAGGTTATATCTTACCAGTGGCCTTTTATGATGGAATGACAGTATTTGTAGTCAAGGGAAGGGCAACTGATGTCATCCACCTGGATGTGCCTTTGATGTGGCCTCAAATAACATCCTTATTTCTAAATTGGAGAGATATGGATTTGAAGGGTTGACTATTCAGTGGATAAAGAATTGATAGGACGATTGTAGCCAGAGCGTTGTGTTCAGCCATAAATTGTGTCCCTCAGGAGTTTGTCTTGGGCTTGGTACCATGCTCTTCAACATCTTTATCAGTGACACAGAGAGTGGGACTGAATGCAACCTTGGCAAGTTTGCTGATGACAACAAGCTGAGTGGTGCAGTTGAAGCAATAGAAGGAAGGGATGCCATCCAAAGGGACATGGAAAGACTTGAAAAGTGGGTCCATGTGAATCAAATAAGGTTTACCAAGGTCCAGTACAATGTGATGTAGTTGCACCACAGCAATCCCAGACACAAGTACAGACTGGGAGAAGAATTGAAAGCAGCCCTGCAGAGAAGGTCTTGCGAGTTCTGATGGACAAAAACCTGGACATGAGCCAGCAGTGTGCAGTTGCAGCCTGGAAGGACAGTGGTATCCTGGGTGGCTCAAAAGAGGGGTGGCAGCAGGGAAAGGGAGAGAACTGTCCCCCACTGCCCTTGTGAGGTCTCATGTGGAGTACTGTGTCCAGATTTCAGGCTCCCAATCAATGAAAGATGTGAAGCTGTTGGAGTGAGTCCAGAAGAGGGCCATGAGAATGACAAGAGAGGTGGAGAACCTCTCTTGTGAAGAAGAGCAGAGACAGCTGGGTTTGTTTAACTTTGAAAAGTTAATGGTTATGACCTCACTGCAGCTTTCTAGTATTTGGGAAGAGCTTATAAAGGGAAGGAGGATGGACTTTTTATGTGATCTGCTAGTAATAGGACAAGGGGGGGGTTGAGGGAGATTTAGATTAGTTGTTATTCCGAGTATGTTGAGACTGGAACAGTTTGTCCAGAGAAGTTGTGGACGCCCTTTCCCTGGAGGTGTTCAAGGCCAGGTAGGATGGGGCCCTGGACAACCTGATCTAGTATCTGATATAGTGGGTAGGAACTCTGCCCACAGCAGTTGAGGTAGACTTGTATGATCTTTCAGATCCCTTCCAATCTAAGCCATCTTATGATTCTGTGATTCTGTGATCTGATTAAGTCGCTGTTAGTTCAGCTGATATTCTCCTTCAGTCTTCAGTGACAGAAGAAATTGAGAGGCCAGTTCTTCTCTCAGTATTTCTAAAATCCAACCTTTCTACCTCTCCCCTCCTCTGTTTAAGCAAACAAAATATAGATCAGAAATAGAATAGAAAAAATAACTTCTCTGGTAACTTTCCTGAAGTAAAGTTTCTGGCTCCAAATGTGGTGCTGAATTTGATACCCAGTTCATGAGAACAGTAGGATGAATACCAGGAGGTACTTCAACATCATGCACATTCATACACGTGCTCCCACTTACTTTGTCTCATATCTGATGTACAGAGAATTTGAACAAAATCAGACATTTGACAAAGTAGGGCTGGAGAATATCCTTACTTGTCCATTCAAGTAGTGAGAATAAACCATGAAGTATATGATTAATGTACATCGGAAGACAACTACCATACTTTCTGCCTGTTTTAAAAAAAACTCTTTTTGTTCTAACAATAGTTGGTTGTTTTTTTGTTGCATTCTCATCTGCTCATTAGCCATCAAACTCTGGCATCATGGACCACTATTGTGTGATATTTTGGTTCACTGTTGGTAGAGGATAACAAATATATTTGATTGCATCTTATTTTCCTGTTGTATGGTAGGGGGGGAAAAACAAACAGTTAATCTATTTCATTTTACTTATCACCATCAGGAGTTCTGGATGGGTAATTTTGTGTCATTACTCTGTCCCTATCTCATAAAGTTTCATTTACTGCCTTTTTAAACAAATGATGACTCCAANTGTGCCTTTGATGTGGCCTCAAATAACATCCTTATTTCTAAATTGGAGAGATATGGATTTGAAGGGTTGACTATTCAGTGGATAAAGAATTGATAGGACGATTGTAGCCAGAGCGTTGTGTTCAGCCATAAATTGTGTCCCTCAGGAGTTTGTCTTGGGCTTGGTACCATGCTCTTCAACATCTTTATCAGTGACACAGAGAGTGGGACTGAATGCAACCTTGGCAAGTTTGCTGATGACAACAAGCTGAGTGGTGCAGTTGAAGCAATAGAAGGAAGGGATGCCATCCAAAGGGACATGGAAAGACTTGAAAAGTGGGTCCATGTGAATCAAATAAGGTTTACCAAGGTCCAGTACAATGTGATGTAGTTGCACCACAGCAATCCCAGACACAAGTACAGACTGGGAGAAGAATTGAAAGCAGCCCTGCAGAGAAGGTCTTGCGAGTTCTGATGGACAAAAACCTGGACATGAGCCAGCAGTGTGCAGTTGCAGCCTGGAAGGACAGTGGTATCCTGGGTGGCTCAAAAGAGGGGGGGCAGCAGGGAAAGGGAGAGAACTGTCCCCCACTGCCCTTGTGAGGTCTCATGTGGAGTACTGTGTCCAGATTTCAGGCTCCCAATCAATGAAAGATGTGAAGCTGTTGGAGTGAGTCCAGAAGAGGGCCATGAGAATGACAAGAGAGGTGGAGAACCTCTCTTGTGAAGAAGAGCAGAGACAGCTGGGTTTGTTTAACTTTGAAAAGTTAATGGTTATGACCTCACTGCAGCTTTCTAGTATTTGGGAAGAGCTTATAAAGGGAAGGAGGATGGACTTTTTATGTGATCTGCTAGTAATAGGACAAGGGGGGGGTTGAGGGAGATTTAGATTAGTTGTTATTCCGAGTATGTTGAGACTGGAACAGTTTGTCCAGAGAAGTTGTGGACGCCCTTTCCCTGGAGGTGTTCAAGGCCAGGTAGGATGGGGCCCTGGACAACCTGATCTAGTATCTGATATAGTGGGTAGGAACTCTGCCCACAGCAGTTGAGGTAGACTTGTATGATCTTTCAGATCCCTTCCAATCTAAGCCATCTTATGATTCTGTGATTCTGTGATCTGATTAAGTCGCTGTTAGTTCAGCTGATATTCTCCTTCAGTCTTCAGTGACAGAAGAAATTGAGAGGCCAGTTCTTCTCTCAGTATTTCTAAAATCCAACCTTTCTACCTCTCCCCTCCTCTGTTTAAGCAAACAAAATATAGATCAGAAATAGAATAGAAAAAATAACTTCTCTGGTAACTTTCCTGAAGTAAAGTTTCTGGCTCCAAATGTGGTGCTGAATTTGATACCCAGTTCATGAGAACAGTAGGATGAATACCAGGAGGTACTTCAACATCATGCACATTCATACACGTGCTCCCACTTACTTTGTCTCATATCTGATGTACAGAGAATTTGAACAAAATCAGACATTTGACAAAGTAGGGCTGGAGAATATCCTTACTTGTCCATTCAAGTAGTGAGAATAAACCATGAAGTATATGATTAATGTACATCGGAAGACAACTACCATACTTTCTGCCTGTTTTAAAAAAAACTCTTTTTGTTCTAACAATAGTTGGTTGTTTTTTTGTTGCATTCTCATCTGCTCATTAGCCATCAAACTCTGGCATCATGGACCACTATTGTGTGATATTTTGGTTCACTGTTGGTAGAGGATAACAAATATATTTGATTGCATCTTATTTTCCTGTTGTATGGTAGGGGGGGAAAAACAAACAGTTAATCTATTTCATTTTACTTATCACCATCAGGAGTTCTGGATGGGTAATTTTGTGTCATTACTCTGTCCCTATCTCATAAAGTTTCATTTACTGCCTTTTTAAACAAATGATGACTCCAAATCTATTTGTCACACAATAGCTCTCAAATATGCCAAACAATAACTATTACTATTCTTGGCTTGTTTGATCCAAATGCCATTTGCAGACATTATTCCTCCCTTCTCCTTGATATGACTTGAATAGAAACCTTTAAATAAATAAAACAAAACTCAGAGCAAAGCTCAAAAACAATAAACCAACATCCAAGCTCTGGAAAATAACCACAAAAATAGTGGCTGTTACTGTTGTAAGTGGGAAAATCCAATTATGAGATGTCAATATTGTTCTCCTTTCAATTGTTTCAAAAAGATTCATATGTGAGTAATTTTTAGGTTGATTTCATTGGCTTTGTCAAAAAGAAACAGAAATTATAAAGCTGAAAAAGATTTAACCCCCAAAGTCTTTCTTGCACACTCACATGCAAATGCACAGACACATACAAACACACACACATACACACACATACAGACAGTGTGATCGATATCAATTTTCAAATGTACTATTGATTTTGGTAGCGCTTAATTTCAAGACAAACAATAGTTTCTTTAGTAATTTCCATGCTGCTGATATAACTGCCATCACTGCTGACCTGCATGTTGTCAAATAATATTGATTGGGTATGAAATGAAATAAGAAGTGGCTGGCAGTAAGGGGTGTGATGAGAAGGGAGAAGAATATGGGTGCTTTCTTTATCCAATGGAATAAATAAAAGGAATATACCAACCTTATCAGATAAGTAGCTGAGTGGGCTAGGTCACAAGGCAGAACTTTGGCCTCCTTTACAAACTCTGTTCCTCCACAACTTGTTTCACCTTCTCATACCCCTGTTTTCCCCTTTCTTACGATGGTTTCTCCCATGTATTCATACTGTGAACTTCTGAGAGGGAATTTTCAGCTCAAATCCATTAAATGCACATCTCAAGCCAGGGAAGAAGGATGTTTTTATGATAAGTACTGGGGACTAAGGAGATCTGTGTTTCCTCTCTGCTCTACCAGTGGCTGTTGAATCCAAAACTCTATTTCCAGATCACTGATAATTCTGCATGATCCCTTTGCATGTACTTCATTCTGTAAGTCAGAACTACAAATACTTTGTCTATTCTGCCTATTAAACTGCGCTTTTTTATGACAAGAGATAGTAATAGAGATATTCCATGAAATTTATCTGTGGTCCTGTCCTTGAGCCTCTGGAGGGTTCTGAGATGCAGATATTTATGTTTAATATCTTTATTGATGACCTAGATGAGGGGACTGAGTGTACCCTCAGTAAGTTTGCAGATGACACCAAGTTGGGAGGATGTGTCGATCTGCCAG
>VXAB01006654.1:64661-78052 GCA_013399175.1 Odontophorus gujanensis
TTAGTGGGTAGGGATGGTGATAGGAGGATGGTTGGACTAGATGATCTTGTAGGTCCTTTCCAACCTAATGCATCTATGAATCTATATATATATATATTTTTCCTGGAACTGCTCTAACTGTGGAAGTCTGATAAGTGAAGTGTGCAGACCAGGAAAGCAGCTCCAGGACTAAATTTCAGAACTCATCTAGGTCACTAGAGTATTCACAAAGGTTGTCTGATGCCTTCTTTGCGTTTGCAGGACTCTGTGAAGTGTCTTATACTTTCTGAGTCAATATTAAATACAAAATGTTGACATAATCACATCTAAAACTTGGAATTATGGATATCTGAAAGAAGCCTCTAGGCCTCTCACAGCTCTCTTGTTCACTTTTCTGGACCACATACTAACCAGTGTAAATATATTCTACCAGTTCAGATTTCTCCTGGAGTATCTGCTGACTTTGACAGCATTTATAACTTCCCACCCTGAGCTGTTGTGTAGCACTGGTGTATATTTAAAGTCACCTAATTCAGTCATGTATCTGCACCGATGGTGCCACAGCTGATTCATGCATCCATGGATGAACCTCAGCCCAATTAATCCTTCTCTTAGGAAACTACATAAATGAGATTTTATAATTACATGTTTTCTAAAATCTTTCATCCTAAAATATCTTATTGGGATATACATACTTATGTTCATATACATATATGTACACATATACATATACATACAATGAGAGGGAGAAGAATGGCCAATAATGCAATGTTCAGGTCCAAATTTGGGTCATAGTTACAAAAGATGAAACTTCAGAATATGCTGATGATCTGTGGACTTATTTACACTTGCAGTTCTCTTAACTGACTTCATTAGGATTCAGAAGAATTTATATGCAATACATTAGGTTAATCTATAGCATAGATATGAGCCTATGGGTAAAATCCTGTGTCCCTTTGGAATCAATGTATAAATTCCTGAAGGACTAAAAATTTCTTTCAGTCTAGGAATAATTCCCTTTGGTATGACAGTGCACCCCTCAGTGGAGTGGGAAGCAGCTGCAAAGCTTTAATGAATGAAAAAGAATATAATAACCAGCTAAAACTAGAGTAGGAATTATAAGTAGGCAAATCAACCAGCAGTTACTCAAATTTAAATCTATTGAGGATGCTGGGGTTAATGACTAGTTTATGCACTACATTTCCTTCCTTTAATATTATTTTAATATTGTTGTATTTTATTTTAATTACATTCAATCTTAGTTTTTCTGTTACGTTATAGAGGAAGCACATTTGAGCTCACTAGTTTGGAAAAAAAGCAAGAAGCAAATGTCAAACTTACACCACCACACGGGATCTAAAGCTTTGTTTAATTCCTGTTCAGAAAGATCTAAATTAAAACCACTTTCCTCTCCCTGTGGACCCCTTACTCAAAGATGACAGGCCCCTGAGTATATGTGCTTGGGAAAAATACATGTACATTACTGAAAGATTACTAACAGAATTCAAGAAAGGAGTAGAGAAAACATTAAGAAATATGTAAAGGTTTGTTTAGGATACTAAAATTTATGAGTTTCTAACCCTCCTAAAAGACATCTGTCCTCCTCACTCTCTGTAAGGATGTTTTTTTATCTTTTTGTCTGCTTCACAGAAGTGGAAAGTAATTTTAGAATTGTAGAGGATGAGTAGAATGATGGTATGCAAGAAAGGAAATCTACTGTAGAGGGAATTGGTCACAAGAAGTCTTTATGATGTATTCTGGTGCATGAAAAAGGAAAGCTTGCAGAGTTTCCACTAGATTGCAACTGTGTTTCCTAAGGATTTACTTACATAGTGATAGTGAAAGTGCAAAATATTCTGGAGACCCACAAATATTAAAAAATCAAATATTAGGTCTTGGGATGCTTATTGCTAAAACTGATTGTTCAAATTCTGTTAGATTTATATAAATATGTAACAGCAAGAACAAAATGGTAAACAAAGGTAAGATAAAACAGCTGTAAAGGCAACTGTAAGAATGAGGCTTTTCAAATCTTCTTCCAACTGACAGCTTGGGAAAGAAAATTCTGTGAACAAATTCATTTTCCCCCACCCCTTAACTTCATGAGATCGATGAATGGCATTACTTCACAGTTTTATCGATAGAATGTAATTCTGGCTAGATCAGTCTGTCAACAAGATACAACATCAAATCATTTTGTCCACACAAATAAATCGCTTGCTGTTTATTATTTCTTTTCTATGTTTGTGGATGAAATGGGGGCATCAAAATACCCAGCATAAGAATGGATTATCAACTTCATTGCAGATAAAGCATATAATTGGAAAGAAAAATGACATCATTCAAACAACTATAGAATGCAAAACATTAAATAAAATGAATGCAAAAGAACTTCCGATTGAGCAGTTTCTTATATGTAAAATGAATGCTAAGTGAAAGTAATGTTTTTGATGTTATTGGTTAACAGCACAGAGTAAGTAGCACGTAATAACCCTGTCCAGATCTGAAGCTGTTTCTTGCAATCACAGTTAACTTATAAAAGTGTAATGACTGTCTTAGGGAAGAACGTACTTTGAGAAGCACTTGGTTGGAGAAGCATGATGGTTGGAACCATTATTTGTTTGATATGTTACTACAGTTGGGACAATTTTAGGTGGATAGTTTTAGTTTTTCATATGTTTTTTTTCCAGTTTCTTTCCCCAGAAATTTACAGACTTATGAAAATTCAAAAGTGTGGGGAGCAAAGGGAGGTCAACTGTCTTTTTCCAAACCTATTTAGAAAAGCTCATCAATATAGAGTGGCACCACCCACTGCTGCCATTACTTCTACCCACAGGTTGTTAATTCCTGCCCTTTTCCATCTATTTCTCAATCTCACCTAACTCCATCCATGGTGCCATCTCTGTTAGTACTGCTGAACTGCCTAATAGTACGAGCTCTGTGTCACAAAGAAAGGAAATATTTTAAAATTGTGTTTTTCCAAATGACTTTATGCCATAAGTGTCTCCAGATAAGATTCAAGTTGGATGTTAAGAAAACCTTTTTCTCTGAAAGAGTGATCAGCCACTGGTACAGGCTGCCAAGGGAGCTGATAGAGTCACCATTCCTGAAGGTGTTCAAAAAATGTTTAGAGGTTTAGAAGCTGTAAAAAGGGATAAAAGGTTTAGAGGGGAAATATTGGTGGTAGGTGGATGGTTGAACTGGATCATCTTGTAGATAATTTTCTAGCCTTGGTGATTAACTCTATGATTCTATAAAGTTTTTCATGTTAACAGATATTTCTCACAGAGATACTTTCATATCAGAAGATATAATAGACCCAGCTACCTGTAATTCAGAGTAAGTTCCAGTCTTTGGATTATCCTTTACCTCATACAAACATATTGCAGACTCTGGGACTCTTGAAAACTAATTCCAGCTTTCTGCAGGGCTATAGATATTCAAAGAGTACAATTGCTGGAACAATGAGAACAACAGATCATAACTCTTTTTGAAAACTTCAGTATACATTGAAGGTGAAGGGTTTAATTATTTAAATTTAATATTTGGAGAAGGATGAATATTTGAGTTCATATTCTCAGAACAGTATATACGTAAACTAATAGGCAGACTTAAAATTATTCTTTACAAGAGAGATAGGTGTCTAATTTTGGGGTGATGTGATATCTGTCACTATCTGTCTGGGATTCGTAGCTACAAACACTCTTTCAAGTCTAGCCTCCTTGGAAAGTGTATGTTTACTATCACCTCAGTAGTTTGTTCACAGTTTAGCATCACTCTGTGTTTATAGTGATTTAAATTCAGATCTCTTAAGCTGCAGAAGACTGCACTAGCTCCTAGACAATACACTGCATCATGTATGGAAATCTTATATTTGTGCACAGAATTTCTCAGAGGTATTCATGAATGAGCTGTGAAACTCCAAAGCTCAGAGAAAGCTTCAGGTCTGTCTTTTTATTTTATTACTAGGTTAGAAAAGAGGAAATATTAAAGAATTTTCCTGAATAAACAGGAATCATGGAATTGTAGAATAAAAGAATCATAGAATGGTTTGGGTTGGAAGGGAATTTGAAGATTGCCTGTTCCAACCTCCAGCCATGGGCAGGCTTGCAATAGTCTAGACAGGCTTTTCAGAGCTCATCAAGTCTGGCCTTGAATATATCCAGAGATGGGACATCCACAGCTTCTCTGGACAACTTATTCAAGTGCATCACTACCCTCTTAGTAAAAAAACAACCAACAGACCAAACAAAAAAAATCCTAATATTTAATCTATATTGCCCCTCCCTTAGTCTGTTCCCCCTTGACCTATCCCAATCTACCCATATAAAATAATAGAATAATAGAATCATTCAGTCCAGTTGTCAACCTGTCGCCACCCTGCCACTCTACCATGCCCCTTAGTGCTACATCTACCTGTTTTTTGAACACCATTAGGGATGTTGACTCCACCAGCTCCCTGGGTAGCCTGTTCCAATGCAAGACCGTTCTTTTGGAAAATGAACTTTTCCTAATATTCAACCTGAACTTCTCCTGGTGCAAATTAAGACCATCTCCTCTCATCCTATCACTGCTACCTGGAAGAAGGCTGACCCTACCTTGCTACAATTTCCTATTAGAGAGCTGTAAAGAAAAATAATGTCCTATTTTACAGACTAAACAATCCCAGCTCTTTCAGCTGCTCCTCATAATGCCTGTGCTGCAGACCCCTCACAGCTTTGTTGCTTTTCTCTGGACATACTCCAGGGCCTCACTACATTTCTTGTAGTGAGGGGCCCAAAACTGGACTTAGTACTCAAGGTATGATATCATCAGGGCTATGGCTCTGCACCACTAAACAGGGAACCTGTCATATCTGGGGACCCATGACAGCACGTATCTGCATTACAGTGTAAGATTTTGGTAGTGGGGAGCGGCAGGGCGGCCTGTGTCAGTAAAGCTCAGCAGCTGTCTAATGTTAGATCTAAGAGCCAGCTCCAGATGTACCAGAAGGGACCCACCAGTGGGCAGAGCTGAGTCATGAATTACACTGTGGTGCATCTGGGAGAGCAGATTGAAAGAAGAGGTTGCAGCCAATGGAGAGGCCCGTGGTGGAGCAGGTTGTCTCCCTGAAGCCCATGAGGACCATGTCATGAGCAGCAGATCTCTAGAGGCAACCATGGAGGAGCCCACAGTGCAACAGTGGATGTGGCCTGGAGGAGGCCGCAGTTTCCCTCCTGAGTCCCACTGCCCTTTCAGGTACCATCTTAGCCCCTTTAATATTTAAAATAACATGTAAAAAATGAAACAAATTCTAGTAGAGGAACTGAGATCAAGCCCATGTGGAGTGCTTAAGGCCGCATATCTAGTCTATAATCTTTGGAGATAAGCAAAGAAGACATTCTTATCTTATGGGGCTAAGTGTCATACAAGGGTGAATTCGGGCCCAAGTAACTTAAACAACAACTAGGAAAAGACTAATCACAAATTCATTTCATTAACCTAACTCCACATCAAGGTACTGATCATTGAGATCTAAAGCACCTTAGCTTGAGCCAGCTGTCTCTTAGGCAAGTGCAAATATATCAGTTGTTTGCAACCTGACTGCTGTTCTGGAAGAGAGCCAAGGTGGCATGGTGAAAGAGGTAAACGATCCAGACATCAAATCAGGAAGTGCGTCTTTCACTGGATAGATTGGAAAGCTTTATTCCCACAGCAGAGGCCCTCAGGATAGATAGTGCTTCCCTGCACCCTGGTCTTCCTGCATCAGAATTTCTCGGCTGCATTTCTTCCCTTAATTTTCCACAATCCGACCCTTTGTTGGCAGGTTTAGTCCATGAAAAAATAAACTGTAAATGTTTTAGAGTTTGTTCATTTTAGTTGTTCTGTTTTGTTGTTGTTTTTCTTCTTCAGGTCCCCAAAGAAATATCAGACTACAAAGGAAAAAAGGCAAAACAGAAAGTAAGAGGGAAAGTCAAGAAAAAAGACATAGAAAAAAAACGACAAAAAAAAAAAAGGAATAAAAGAAGCTATTGATGGCCCTGGGGAACTTTCTTCAAGGGGGTTAGACTTCCTTCAGAGAAAGTTTAGATATGTGTTTGTTCGTTTGTTTGCATTCCAAATTGGGGCTGTTTGTGCACATTCAGAGAAGAACAAAAGCAATGCAAATTTCAGAGGAGGTGTTTAGTGCAGCAGATTGCTGGCAGGGCCACCTGGCTACTGCAAGCAGCCCACTTCCCACTGTGCTCACCTGCTTAAGTATTAACTGTGAGGGGGAAGGTGGAAGGGTATCAATTAAACATCAGGAGCATTGGAGCAGGGAGATGAATTGCTTTCAGGGTACAATGAATGTAGATGTATATTATCGACTTCTCTTCCAGGCTACTTAACCCTCTGAATGGTAACCCATGTTAACATGTCGTCTCTCCATCTTATGCTTCCTTGTGAGGATGGTTTCCAGTGTATAAAGAAAACAGCAATGTTTCTGGAAAAGGGGAAGAAATTAACATTACTCCAGAAGGAAAATTTGGTTTACTGCTGCTCCAGAGCAGAACCTGGTATCTTTCTTCTTTAGAGTCCTCATCCAAGCTGTAAGGTGCCTGGGGAAAGCAGAAGTCAGAGAGATGCACAAAATAAGTTCTAGTGAGTGCAAATGAAGAAAATTAACAGTTGCTAAAAATCCCATCTTCATTATGTGGCAAAGGAAATCCATGACAATGACAGAAAGAATACTATAGTTGGTCTCAAGTGAAACACTTTACCTAATTAGTTCTAACACTAATAACATACTGGATCAGAGTTGAAGTCCATCATCCCCAAATTCTGAGCACTGTCAATAATGGGTGCCTAAGGATAAGCATAAGAACAAAGTAGATACATATATGTTGCTGCTGTATAATTGCCTAGCCTCCAGTTACTTATATGATTGAAAGGTTCTGAATGTAAAGTTGCTGTCTACATATTCAGTAACTCTGAACTGATTTCTTTTCCATGAAGTTGTCCAAGTTGGATACGTGTTGATTTCTGAATTCCATGACATTCTGAGATGAGAAGCTCTAACATTTAACCTTTCTAATTGCACAGTTTAGCTTACCTGTTATGTGTCTGAATGCATGACCATGAAGGTGTCCCACTGCAAAGAAGCCAGAGAGGAGACTGGCTCACAACTGCTTTAGGAAGTTCTCCTCCTCCATCATAGTCATATTATACTAGATATACTTTGATGAGATGTTACTCCAAATTGCAGCACATCTTATTAATAGGTTTAAAATGAAGCCTTTAAAAGAAGCTCAGACACAGTGATCTGGCTGTGTAGGGCAAATGGAAGGCATGCTTTCACCTATACAGGCTCACCTACAACTTTGGCAGTCATTATGGCAGATGGCTTGATGGTCTTAATTGTCAAAAAGCCCTCTCAACACTTATTAATGCCTTGATTTCCTACCAGCCTGTTTTGTTTTTGTTTTGTTTGAATTTCAAGACCTTTAAACTAGAACATCTTTACCTCTTCATCTGGGCCATTTGAAATACCTGCTAATAGTTCAAATCTGCAGTTAATTTACTCTCCCAGTATTTCTAGGAACTAATTACCTGTGCGTATAAAATGATGAAATCTCATTATATTTTCTTTAAAAAATCCACCATGCATTTCATTACATTATCCAATTACTGCTGTGCTTGTACAGTATTATGTTACTGCCAGATCACAGGCTATTTACTATACATGTGTTACTTTAATTAAACAAATGCAACTAGTCAAATAGAGCAATGTTTATTTGGAACAAAATTTTCAAGTACTGGCCACTGATTTTGGGCAAACTGACTTTAGTTTAACCAATGAAGGATAAATTCAGGGCCTATTTTTGTGGAAAGATTCGCCTTTCAGTTTCTATAAATGTTTTGTGGTGATTGCTTGGCATTTCTTTAAATCAAAGCCATCTACAGTTGGATAAAAGCTTGAGTTAAATTTCATAAGAATGCATTTAAAATTATTGTTACTACTTTTGTATCAGAAATCTGATGACATAATTCTTAATGAAAACATGAATAAGAGACATTTGTGCAGAGAAGATGGAAAAACAATTAGAAAGAACGAAGAGATAAAACAATGACAAAACAAGTGTCACAAAAGAAGTGCCAGTGACACAGGAGGAGATGGCCTCAATGCTCTAGAGCATGGTGTACCCTCCTGACTAAAAAATTTCACTGGGAAAAAAATGTAAGTCATTTCCAAGAGGAATTCTTAAAACAACTGAGAAATTGGACAACAATACATATTTGTGAAGACAAGATAGAAGCTTTTTGACGGGATATATTAACAATATAAAGGTTCTACTTCTTGGTCTTGCAGCTAGTTTTCTACTGAATAACAAATCAATGACTGCATATGTGGGTTCAGCCATTATGACGTATTGGTGATGTACGTGTTAAATAACAGCACTGATCAAGTCAGCATTAGGACAGTCCCACTCTCAAGAACTTCAGTGCCATTCTTTGCTTAGTGAATAAAGCTAAGTCAGAATAAAATCTCACTGAGCTGCTTGCCACAGCTCCCCACAAAAGAGCTGCACCAAAGACCTAAGGATGATGCAGCATTTCTAAAAAGAGAAACTTGCCACTACGTTAGTGGTGTTGGGAACTCCTGAGGCTGTGTTTGAGTGCCATCTGCTGACCCCTGCCATGGGAAAACAAAGCCGGTCTCATCCCTGAAAGCATGCTATTCCTGTGGGTTTGCAAATACTCTCAACCACGCTGAGAACAAACTTGTTAGCCTTCCTCATGATAGAACACATTCTCTAAGGCTCTAAGTTGCTTTCTCAAGTTGATCCATATTCCCTAAGAGCTCACAGGTGTATTACCATGTGTACATTTTATACTGCAATTGCATTTATAATCCAAAAAAAACACTCTAGCACCCAATTTCTATGTAGCAACTTGCTATGAGTCTAAAGATCTCTTTGGTTCCCACAAAGACAACATCTGCTTAAGCTTCCTTCAGCTAGGGAATCCCTTCTTAGCACTTCTTAGCACCATCTCTTCATCTTGAGCTGAAGGGACTATGTTTGTGACACTTGGACACTAAAATCTATGCATTTTTACATTTTTGCTTAAATAACATAGGAATGATATCACAGTAATAAAAATATCAGCCTGGTATTGAACTAGATGGTCTGTATGTCCTAGCTTTCCCAGAGGCTGCTCATGTGATTTTGAGCTTGTCACTGAAATCATTCAGGTCTCAGTCTGTTAAAGAGAGATAAGAATATTTCCTCTATCTGACTGCTCTGGATGGATTGTTAAGGAGCTCATTAATGAAGGTACTATCTTTTTCAGTGCATTTCTTACAGAATCTACTGCAGTGTGTTCCTTCCAGTCCTGTAAGTCCTACACATCTGAAGTACATATGAAAATACATTAACATTAATTTTAAAATCTTGTGAGGACTCACATTGTACTGTTTTTGTATTTTCTCTTTTATTTTGAGAGGGAAGTCTTCTGCACATGGGAAATTTTGCTCATAAAGAACAACAGAGAATAAATTAAGCTACAAGACCACTGGGAGACATTCAACCATTTCAGATTACTGTATTGATATCAATATGCATGATCAACTCACAGTGGCACAGGTTTAGCAAATCAAGAGAACAGAAAAATTACAGAAGCAGTAGCATCATCCCATCATGCTCACAGCCTTTCCCAGTTAATGAATGGATTCTTTGTTCAGATTACCTTAACTTTTGAACCATTATATTCCTTTCCCAGAAAACCAAGTGTGTAAGCTGACTCTAAACGACTTGCTAGCCTCACTCCACAGACAGGAGAGAACTGAAAGCATCTGTACCAAGGTCATAGACACAGCCATACAGCCAAGAATCACAACTGAACCTACACCTTTCCCCAATTACACTGCAAAGAGACCTGCAGGCACTCTGAGCCAGTAGTACTTGCATCTGCTGCTCTAATACCTTGTGACTGTGTTTGCACAAAGTGAAGCCATGTCTTTGGCTGGGCTCAAAGGACTGGCCATGCTGACATGCAATATATATTTATACAGGTTTTAGCCAGAATATAGACAGCCTTTGCCTCAGCCCTCAGTGTATAGCATCAGCATATCCTGATTCTTATACCTGGGACACAAGAACAGCTTTAAGAATTTGCTTCCTTAAGGTAAAAGAGAAAGTCAGATTACACACTTCTTCCTAAAAGCCTCAGAATAAAGTGAGACAGGAAAAAAAAAAAAGGACACCAAAACACTCCTGACTATCACTTCCAACCAGTTACAAATTCCCACCTCTGAAGGCACCACGTTTCCAGCATTTAAATAAATAACAACAGCAAGGCCAACCTTTCTATCTCCCCTATGTAAGACGAGAAACGCTCTGGCTTTGCCACATGTCCTGTAATTATGGGTTGAACCCTTGTTCACAGGGGTATCGATCTGCTGCTAGCTGAATCTAACTCATTAAGTATTCCTTCATTGTTTCCTATGCAAATTAAGTTAATGAGAATTAGGAACATAATGGAGCCCATTCACCGTTCTAGTTGGTGGAAAATGGGTTTGACTACCAATTTTCCATTACAGCTGTTTTGTAATTACTCTGGAGCACTCTGAATTCTAATGGAGATCCTGAGCTGATCTGACAGTCGCTTAGCTTTCTTTTTTCCCCCTCCTCTCTCTCATCTTCTCCTTCATCTTCTCTTTTTCCCTGAAAAATAAAAGCTTTTATTTATTTATTTATTTATCTATTTATTTTTCCCCTTAAATTGCTGGAGTTTGATTTCTATTGCGGTAAAAATGAACCTAGAACAAAATTTCTTTTTTTTCATGGAACCCTGCACCTTTCTTTCTCCCCAGATCTGATTTCAGAGATGCTCTGTTTCGGATGCTGTTAGTTTGTTATGTGAATAAATATATCCATATATATTTTAAAAGGAAAATGATGTAGATTTTTTAATCTTTTCTACTCTGATATCTGAAGGAAATGAGGCTTATCATGGTCAAAGAGCAGTGTGTTTTTGCCTAACTGTTTGTCTGTCTCTCTTTACAGACTGATTAGCTAATTTCAGTCAAATTTAGCTGAAGGTTGGAGGTGACAAGGATATTAAATTACTACAAGATTCAGAGAAGAGGCATCTGGGAAGCACAGAAATGCTCTATAAGCATGGCCATTAAAGACAGTCTGCAGGGTAAGTTCACTTTTGCTAGACTCAAAAGAACCCTCACAGGAGAAAATGGTTTTGAACATGTCAAGCAGAGGATCAGGGCTTGCACTTTTCCTGACACATCACAGTCTATCCACCAGTCACAAAACTAGAAAAATACAGGCTTTGTTAGTCCTGTTCATCATAAAATGAGTTGTTTTAAGCCGCTGAGTCTAAAAGTACATTTAAAACTGAAAAAAGAAGTTCAAGGCTTCAAGCTTTGGAAATGACTCTCAACTATTTCTCTACATAATGCATATTGATTATGTTAATTACCATAGGGCCTACGGGCCAATCAGGTAAGAGGATCCACTGTGCAAGAGTAAACACTGCCTAGTAGCTGGTTCTGACCCTACAGAGCTTCTTGTTGTTATCAGACATGTCACATATCAAACTGGGGACAGGTTAGGACATACGGAATCAGTTGTCATCATGATGGTGGTGTCACCATCAAAGTTGTATCAGATCTGTGTTGAGTATAGTGGTAGCTGTCTTCCCTCCTTCTTTGCATCATGCAGGGCATTATTATGCTGTTGACACTCCTCATTTGTGACTGTAAGGTTTCTTTTACATTTCATATGATCTGTTTCAGAAGTGAACAATTGAGATGTGATTGTGCAATAAAAAGAACATGTTTCTAAAGGATGATACAATAAGATGCCTTCCCATGGTTCCTCATTGAAGAAGTGAAAGCTACTACCACAGTTATTTTTAATATTAGTAGCAAATGCAATTTATACAAACTTAGATCATAAGGAACCTGAGCATGGTTTGGCATGTTGCTATGCTAAGAGCAAAAGGGATGGTTGCTCTTGCACAGTTCTTATGAATTGCCTTCTTGACTTCACCTCTATGCAAGGGCTCTCCCAGTGTTCAATAAAATAGTTCAAAGGATTAACAGCTACTGATTCAGGGTCCACAGGCCACCTTTTAAAGAAGCTCAGAGCTTTTGGAGTGTTTACCACTACTCAACATTTTTGCTTTTTTTCCCTCTCCCAATTTTGCTCTTTTGAAAAGCTGGACACATTAAGCATCATCCAGTCCCACCTGGTTTCACTTCTGACTCAGTGCAGTTCAAAATGTATAATGGACTTGTTTGTAGTAAATAGAAAAAATCCCAACCTTATTTAATGAGAATAGGATGAGGCTGAGGGTCAGGAAAGGCTAATCGCTAGATGGAAAGAGGCAGCAGGAATGCAGCTGGATAACTCCATACAAGGCCAAATGCACACGTGGTACGTTATACCACTTGGATTACGAGGGAAGTTTAATTGAAATGCACAAACCAAAAGGTCAAATTCATGTAAAATTTAAAGGCCATTTTTATTATTTGACATGGAACAAATTGCAACTTTATATTGCTTTTAGATGCAATCTTGTTCAATGAAATTAGTTTAAGCTAAAATAAAACACGCCCTTTAAAGTGTTAAGATGAAATATTAGAACTTATTATGGGCGGAAAGAGATTTTGATTTCTCTAATAAATATTAAGGAAAATATTTGGTGGAAAGTACAGCCACCTAATTTGCATTAATACAAATGAGAACCATTAAGTTTAGCTGATTAACATATTCATATGTACTGTAGGCACCACATATTCAAAATAGACTCTGATTATTAATCTGAAGTATTACATTTAAAAACAGAACNCACATATACATTTTATTTGCTTCTGCAGTTTATGCCCTATTTCGTATCTTCTTCTGACTAGACATTTTCTTCCATTTATCATAACATGACCCATTTAATCTAGCAAACTATTGTTGCACATATTTAAAACTCTCTGACCCAATAGAACTATATGAATTGTTTTGTTGACTTCAGTAAAGCTAGTTATATTTAATGATCTCACTCATCCTAATGATGGATCCTGATGTAAAATAGGAGCGATTTCAATCTCAATTGCTGTTCTAATTTTATCTTTGATAAGGGCAATATCAAAGAAATGCACTTTGGATATTTTAGCTTAGGTGGTTTCTATTGATCTTTTTGTTATTGTTTGACTTTCTTCTTTTCTTCCAGGAGCTGGAGGATCTAAAAAAGCCTCCATCCTTTGCTCTGTATGAGTCTGTCATAAAGAAGTATAGGGAAAAATTCACTGCTGTGGTCTTTCCAGACCCTTAGGGAAAAGGACAGAGGGAATATTACCTTTTTTTTTTTTTTTTCCTTCTCTTCAAATTACAATTAATGCTGTTTTTTAACCAGTTTGTTCATTAAAAAGCACCCATGCA
>VXAB01006655.1:0-22125 GCA_013399175.1 Odontophorus gujanensis
CCCGGGAGGAGCCCCATGTCCTCCGCTCCCATCCGCTCCCCGACGCTGCGGCCGCACAGGATGAAGAAGGATGAGTCGTTCCTGGGCAAGCTCGGCGGGACGCTGGCGAGGAAAAAGAAAGCCAAGGAGGGTGAGTTCGCCCGTGCGGGTGGGAGGAAAGAGCATCCGAGCAAGCCGTCCATCAGGGTTCCCCTTTGTTCTCCGGGCGCGGGACGGCCCCGTCCGCCGCGGGTGGGCGTGGAGGTGGTCCCGGAGGGGTACCCCGGCCCTCGCTTCTGTAAAATAAACTCTTGGGAATAAAGGTGTTTGTGGGCGTCTTTTTTGGTCGGGAGAAGCGCTTGAGGGAATGATTAAATCCACCTGTGTTTTGCTCCCGGTCCGTCCGTAGCTTTACGGCTCTTTTGCCCGGTGTTTTTCCATAGGATCAGCGAAGAGACGCGGCCCACGCGCGCCGGCGTTTAGCATGGGTAATTAACAGAGTGCCCACGCCGGGGCACGGCGTGTTTTCCCAACCGCCTGTTTGTGCTGAATGAAGGCTGTGCGGAGATAGCACTACGTGCTCTGAAGCAGCGCTGCTCCCTATCTGCGGAATAGAAGCTGCCGTCCTGCCAGCGGACTTGATAAAGATGGCCCGGCCCTGTGTGTGCGAGCTATAACTTTCTCCTAAGCGTCGGCTCCTCTGATTCCCTGACTGACCCAACGCCCACTTGTGTGCTGAAACTCATTCCCTTGTTCCGTCTGCGTGCGTGAAATCTGAATGCTGGTTCCTTACACCACAGTGAGGTTGGGCTTCTTGGGGGCTTAACATCAGCTTCAGCTCTGTTCTGGAGCCTGATGGGTGCAGGGTAGGGAGGCAGTTCCACTGTCAGTCTTCTGAGCAAGCATGCTTCGCACTTTGTCTTCTCACTGATGTTAAGAAGGCAGCTTGGTAAAGTTGAAGATATTTGCCCTCAGAAACACAGCTTCCCTTTCCTTCTCGTGGCTGTTTTGGTGTGGCTTTGTGGTGTTTCCTCTGTTATCTATTTTTAATCAAGTTTCTCCACCGTGGTTGTGGTGAGGAGCAGCCAAAGCAACTGTACCTTTCTGGTGATATCACTTGCTGCTGAAGGAAGGTGATGGACAAAGCCCATCCCCAGGGGGACATGATGGCACGTACTTGGAAAACATGCTTCAGTTGGAAGTTACTTTTAAACCTGAACAGGATGACAGCTCTGCTTCTTCAACAAGAAGCTTCTGCATGGCAAGATGACGTTTATTAGGGAATGGGCTGAGGCCACTGGTTTGCCTACTGCTTTGGCAACCCGTGAGGCCACAGCTCCCCTTAGCTGTGGGATAGCAACTTTTAGCATCTGCCTTTGGTGCTCTTCAGGGACCTGTAGCTGCAGTGATAGAAAGCGTGGTGATGCTTTTGCCAGTGTGATGGGAAGGAAATGGAAATGGGTGACTCAGCTTTTAGTCAGAGCATTACTCCCAGTTTGACAAGGGGAACAGAGAAAAGACATCGCCCAGTTCATGATGTGTTTATGCACAGCACTGTGGTGCTGCTGTTTTAAGGGAAAATAGCTTACTACTCTTTTAGGTTCCCTTCTGTTGGAAGTTTTAAGGCTCCTGGAAGGCATACTTTGCATATTATTGTGCACCACGTTGGGGTGGCTCTGAAATGCAGGCCATAGAGAACACAGACTTGACCAAGAGCTCAGCTGTGAGGAGGTGCTGGTGTGGGGTCAGCGCTGGAGAGAGGCTCTTCCAAAGCTTGCACTGGAATGTGGACACAGGAGCTGAGTGCATGGCTGGAAGCTCAGTCTTGGTGTGTGACTGTGAAGCAGAAGTAAGTTGGAAGCTCACTAACGTGGTATTGAATTGAGTCAATAGACCATGTAAGAACTGTGTGGGCAACTTTCTCCTGGGCTGAGGAACCGCTCCACCGCTGGGGACTTCCCTGCCTCCCTTCAGGCAGCTGCTGCTCGGCTCCCAGCGGACCAGCAGAGGTCAGTGATCTTCCAAGACTAACTACTATCCTTCCCACCAACTGCGCTCCGCAGTAGCAAGATGGAAGATTGGCTGCTGCCATACCACAGCTAAACCATTCTTGTCTCTAATAGCATGAGAAGTGAGCAAACCAGAGCTCCTAATAAATCCTGCTTTCACTGGACTGTCTTTTGTATCACAGTGTAAAGGCAAGCCTTCTATTTCCATCTTGACTGTATGCATATACAGAACTTTAAACCGGTCTGTGCTGCAGTTGTAGTCCAGTTATATTAATCCTTTTATTCTTTCTGCGTGACTTGGCCGTGAGCTATGTAGCTCAGAGGTTTGTAGACAGATGCTGAAAAAGGTTTCATTACTTAATATGAGCTTCTTTTTTAATCATGATTGGCAGCCATGCCATAAACAACAGTAATGTGTGGCTATTGACCCATAAGCAGCAGAGTGTAAATATTTTTTGGCAAAGTCCTTTATAACATGCTGTAATCTATTTTTAGGGTGCTTATATTCAGAGAGATGTGTTCACCATATTAATCAAGACTACCACTTTAAGCTTCTAACTTATCTTTATGGTGGGATGGTAAATAAAATTCCTGGGTATGGTAGTGATAGTAACTATGGTGGTATTCGAGGTGGAGCCACTGACTGTGGCTTGTAAACAACTTTGCTGCTATTCCTGTGTTAGCAGTGTGGCATGGTGTACTGCTTTGTTAGCATGTGCCTAGAGATGAGGTAGGGTTACAATTTCAGGTTCAATTCTTCAATGTTTTAGGAGTAAAATTCTGTAGGTTGTTTAACTGCTTGAAGAGACTTGGAATTTGTACCTTGAACCTTTGCTTTACACTACTGCATCTTATACTTTTGTTTCTGAATTTTTATGACTGAACTGACTTAATTATAGTCAACTCTGACATAAAAGAAACAGCAACCACCATTGTTCATTGGGAAAACATTTTTAATCCAGTTTCCTATGGCCATGCTGTGTGATCTCACTGTCTGACTCCTTCCTTCCTCTTCCTTTCCAGGAAGAATGCCTGTGAGAGAAAACTGCCAGCCATCAGGATTATTAAATGGCCACAAACTTTGTCAAAATGAGTGACCATTTAGAACAGAAAGACCTCAGTGGAGTGCCAGCGCAGGAAAAATTGAGAGTGATCTCAACCCTTGCAGGACAGGAGAAAGCCCATGTGGGAGGGAAGCTATAAGAAAAAAGGAACTGTCTATGGAGAGGGTGCTGTGTGGGGTTGTGTATTTCCCTGTGTTATAAAGGGTCATGACTCACATCCTGAGAAAAGCAGGATGTGTTAATTCCAGTGCTCGTGTCACCGTGTGGATTACAATTTTTCTCCATGTTAGATTATATGTAAATGTGCATAAAATCTATAGTTTCATCTATAAAGGGAACTAAAATATACACATACCTCCTTTTTCCCATTGCTGAAAGAGTGATATCCTTAAACTGAAACAAATGACCTGTTTTGCTGCAACTTTCAATGCTGGGTTACTTGCAATGCTTTGTCTTCCTCACAACACAGTAGGAAAGACTTGGACAGCAGGTGTTTGGCAAAATAAACCTTCTATTATTATCTATGTGTGTATCTATATATAGGCTTTATGGAAGAAACAGCCAGAGAAGTGCAACATGCTTAATTGCTTGGTGTTGTTTCCCCATGACACAATTGAGGGTGGACATAGAGATTAGGAAAATGCTGCAGAAAAGAGCAGTGTGCAGAAAAGAGCAATATGTGGTGCTGCCTGTTGTCATCAGTGGTGGAGAGAACTGACTGCTGCAGAAGGCAGCTGCATAGTATGAAGTTTTATGCATATCGGAGCAGATTAAAGGATTGGTTTTAGGGTCTGTGCCTCTGTGTAACAGTAAGATGCTGTGTCTGGGAATATTTTCCTGCCTCTCTGGTGTTGGGGTACTTGGGCAGAAATGCTGCATTACCTCTCCTTGTTTCCTGCAGCCCTGCACAAGCTGAAGCTCATCTCCACGTTGTTTAGGTGGAACTGCTTGTGCTGCCCAATCCATTCCAGCTTTCTCAAGGGAAGAACAGGAGGAAATAAGCTCAAAAGCAGAATTAAATTGGAAGAAATCACTTCTCTATTGTTCCTTTAAAACTGATGGGGCTGCTTGTGCAGGTAATTGCTCTCCAGAGAGAGAAGAGGTTCAGAATCAGGTTCCTTAGATCTACTTCATTGCCTTTTTGTGTGATGAGCACATCTCAACTCTGAGGCATCCCCGTGAACACAACAGGATGGGAGAATTGGAGTTAGCTTGGAAAACAGATCTCATTTTCTTTCATTTGAACAGGATGTGCTGAGCGCTGTTAGAAGCTCTCTTTTCTATACTGTCTGTTGCACAGTCTCCAGAGGTGCATCGGTGTGAATGCACTGCAAAAAATTGAACTCCTCTGTCTCAGCTACAGCTTTGGTTCAGTGGCTGCTTGAGACTTCTAACAAGTATTTAGCTTTGAAAGGATTCTGAGAGGTGCCTTTTATGTAGATCCTAGAATGATACAAAACTGTAAGGCAGTCTTGACTTAATCTTCATTTGCCTTGCAGGTGGCACTCATGCTGGCATGGTTGTTTACGTTGGGGATTTGTCCTGGTCACAAGCATTCTTTGCTGTGCAGATGGCTTTTTGTGCCAGCTGTGCCCTTGCGTCCTACTCCATGATCTGGCTCTGGAGGAGTAATTGCTTGAGCTGCTCTGATGCAGAGCAGGATTTTGGCATTCAGCTGGTGCCCAGAGTGCTCAGGACAGAGTGCACTGCTGATGAGTGCCTGTGCTGTGCTCTTGAGGGGTGTCTATGTTTGTGACAGGCAGTGAAATGCTGAGTGACCTAAGGATACTGACTTCTCTTGTGTTTCTCACCTCAGAGGTAGCAAATCTGCCTCTCACAAACCTCTGAGATACCATGTGATATAAACTTCATCTGGTTGTTTCTGACTATCTGCTGACCTGGTAATCATTTTATTTTAAGCCTTTTCCTTTTAATAGACAGGCATTAGAACACTGTGTTAGGTTACTCTCTGTGCTAATATTTGTGGCAGTAACTTTGTAGCTGGATGGAGAGGCAAGTACAGAGTGCATAGGGTCAAGTTCTGTGTTCTGGTCCACTCAGGAATGTTTGCTGCAGTCTGAGAGGATAGTTGGTGGGGCAGTGCATTTGTGCATCATCATGGGCTGTTGGTGCTGCAGTACTTCATCAGGAGGTGGATTCTGGTTAATCAGAGTTGCTTGATTTTAAAGAGAACTGGCATATAATGGTATTGAAGTCACGTACCTTTCTAGTTAATGCATACACATCCATGTGTTCAGACATAAATGAATTCAGGTTGAACTTATAACCCTTTCTACTCTAAATTTAAACACAGAGAGAGAGAGGGAGTCCTACATTNGCACAGTCTCCAGAGGTGCATCGGTGTGAATGCACTGCAAAAAATTGAACTCCTCTGTCTCAGTGTGCTACAGCTTTGGTTCAGTGGCTGCTTGAGACTTCTAACAAGTATTTAGCTTTGAAAGGATTCTGAGAGGTGCCTTTTATGTAGATCCTAGAATGATATAAAACTGTAAGGCAGTCTTGACTTAATCTTCATTTGCCTTGCAGGTGGCACTCATGCTGGCATGGTTGTTTACGTTGGGGATTTGTCCTGGTCACAAGCATTCTTTGCTGTGCAGATGGCTTTTTGTGCCAGCTGTGCCCTTGCGTCCTACTCCATGATCTGGCTCTGGAGGAGTAATTGCTTGAGCTGCTCTGATGCAGAGCAGGATTTTGGCATTCAGCTGGTGCCCAGAGTGCTCAGGACAGAGTGCACTGCTGATGAGTGCCTGTGCTGTGCTCTTGAGGGGTGTCTATGTTTGTGACAGGCAGTGAAATGCTGAGTGACCTAAGGATACTGACTTCTCTTGTGTTTCTCACCTCAGAGGTAGCAAATCTGCCTCTCACAAACCTCTGAGATACCATGTGATATAAACTTCATCTGGTTGTTTCTGACTATCTGCTGACCTGGTAATCATTTTATTTTAAGCCTTTTCCTTTTAATAGACAGGCATTAGAACACTGTGTTAGGTTACTCTCTGTGCTAATATTTGTGGCAGTAACTTTGTAGCTGGATGGAGAGGCAAGTACAGAGTGCATAGGGTCAAGTTCTGTGTTCTGGTCCACTCAGGAATGTTTGCTGCAGTCTGAGAGGATAGTTGGTGGGGCAGTGCATTTGTGCATCATCATGGGCTGTTGGTGCTGCAGTACTTCATCAGGAGGTGGATTCTGGTTAATCAGAGTTGCTTGATTTTAAAGAGAACTGGCATATAATGGTATTGAAGTCACGTACCTTTCTAGTTAATGCATACACATCCATGTGTTCAGACATAAATGAATTCAGGTTGAACTTATAACCCTTTCTACTCTAAATTTAAACACAGAGAGAGAGAGGGAGTCCTACATTTCCAGTCAGAACCTGCAGCCTAATTGCTGAGTTTTCCTTTAGGGCTCATTTGTACCTCTGACCAGGTCTGTTTTCAGTCTTGTCTTGCTAGAGCTGTGTCTGATTCAGTTCTAATATTGTGTTCTGTTCTGGCAAATGTTTTACTGTAGATAGTTTATGTCAGTGTCTCCACCAAGAGAAACTAAACATGCGCAAGAATAATCTTTTTAACAGTGCATAAGAAGCATGTCTTGCTCAAGGCAAGGATGGTTTGTTCAACACAACTGCAGGCATCACCTCTCACTGAGAGTAGACTTTCTAATTATAGTTGAAAGTTTTGTTTTTATTTCCAGACAGGATGCAGCTAGAGTGTGCAAAATAACTCTGCAGCTCTTCAATCTGGATCGAAAAGAAAGTGACTTGCTTTTATTGTGGCAAAACCGGACATCCTAAAATTGCTTTATTTTTAAAGTTAAAACCATTAAAATAAAATTCGAGGAATGATGGTATATTTTATTATAAAACCTTTGCAGGGTGATTATATACACATTTAGTATCCCAAAGCCAGATTTCAGGGTTTCTTAGAAGTATGAATGCGAGGAATTGGAGTGACTTCTGCTTAAAAGCTAAGCTGCCTCACTTCAAAGCAATTGTCCAGTGATATCTGTTTCTCTTCACTTCTTCTAAAGGATTTGTTAATGTTGATATCTTGAGATAGGCTTCTGCATGCAGACATCTGGCAGTTTCTGTTACGAGGAGCATGTGGATGAGCCCTGTGAGACTCTGATGTACAAAGGGCTGCGCGCAGAGCTGATACGGAGCGGGAGAGCTGCAGGCTTGTGTGTGACCTCATGCAAAGTCTCCGCGGATGCTGTTTGCTGAACAGTGTGAATGGGGGATCCCTGATCCCGCTAGTGGGTCCGTGCAGGGAGATTAGGCTGTGCTCTGCTGTGCTTGTTATCGCGCTGCTTTAAGTGTCTGCTTTGTCTTTAAGAGTTGCGATACTTTAGATCTCTATAAATACAGATGTACCCTACTGATTTGCATGTCGGCAATACAGGAGTCTAGGAGACTAAGTATAGTTATGCACAGCAGTGCATATGTGTTTTAAGAACTGCTACAGGCCAGTTGATCCAAAAAACACATGAAGCTGCTCAAGTTTTTCAGCGCAGTGCTTTGAGCTTTAGATCATACCTTGATGTTGGAAGATTTTGGAGATTAGCTGGCAAGCTCTTTCCATTGCAGATGCATGTCTGAACAACTTGTTGCTAAGGGATCCAAGGTTATGTGGACTTCAGTGAGGCCAGCCAGAGGCAGAGTCTGCTGGTTAGAGGGACTGGTGTTCAACAGTTAGAGCTTTGCTGTTCCACTGAGATGAAAATTTTGTGTGTATATCTTCTGTGTACAGTAGTCATGAACACAACAGAGAAACCTCAAGTTTGTAGGCTGTAGAAGTGCTGTAGCTGCTGCTTGAAAGCTGCTCATGAGGGATTTGCTTTTTGTTTTCAAAGGGAATCAGGTGTTCAAATCTGTGGGCACCACTAGAATTCTTGACCTGCCAGCATAAACCTCTGAGGGGTGGTCTGTGTTGGGATTCCTGTGAAATGATATATCAGTAGGGACATAATAGTACTGATGTATAGATATGTGACATGGACATATAGGGACGAAGAGTCTTCAAATGGCATAATCTGTTTTTGTTGTTGCTCTTGCTGCTGCTGGTAATGCTGGAGGCTCCAACCTTTCCTTGTAACCCTGGACTCTTGTTCCATTTCCAGCATTTTTAGACTTTTGATGCTCTTATGCCAGTGAGCCTCAGTCTTCACTGCACCAGCAAGATAAAGGTCACCCCCTCAAACTCCTCACGATTGTTTCTGGTGGCCAGAAAGCCAGTAAGAAGGAAGGAAGGGGAGGCACTGTCTCCCAAAGTCTTTTTCTTGTTCTGACCTCTGCTCGTTACTGTGAGCATCCAGGTTCCTTGAACAGACAGATGTTTGGTTGAAGAAAGCAGTGGTTTAAAAGTGAATCACATGGCTCCTGAGAAAGATCTGGCCTATTATCCTCCTATGCTAGTCTGGACTTGATTGATGATGCAGGCTCTGATTATCTGTCACAGAGTTCACTGAAAGTTGCCTTACTCTGCACCATGCTCCAGTTGTGCTCTTTGGTGCGATGGCTTTTGTGTTTGCTTATCTCCTCTTGTACGTTCTCTGTGCTGTGAAATGTGCTGTATGTGTTCATTGTTACTGATGAAGCTTAGCTTTTCCCTCAGGGCACTGGAAAATCAGGTGATGCAGTTGTCAGAGCTGTTGGCTGCAATTTGCAAAGTATGCATGTCTGCAGCAGGCTTTTCCCTCAGTATAGTGTATATATATGTAGTGACCCTTGCTTTACGTGCTACCCCTGTGCCTGTGGTGTATGTGTCTCTGGTAGCCATCAGAATTGACACTGGCTCTCCCTAAGCTGAGGAATGGGAGGTGGAGGGAAGCATGGCATGTGTTGTAGTGAGGAGGAGGGAAGGTGAACTGCACTGAATTGACTCTTGGGACCTCTGCTGCATCACAGAGTGACAGTACACCCAACCCCACCACTGCACCCTGGGCTGTGGGCAAGGGAGTTAAAGCAGCTGGTCTGACGTGGGTGGCAGTGACTCCTGTTTTCCTTTGAGAGTGGACTGAGTGTGGAGGGGCATGGAAACAGGAGCCTCTGTATTGCACAACTTGTAGATCAGTGACCAAGGGATCTCTCTGGGTTGAAGTGTATTCAACCTGCTCAGATGCAGGCTTCCTAATTTGGACTCTTGTTGGCGAAGTAGTAAGCTGTGAGACAAAATTTTTGACTTCTCTTGTATACGTATATAATTAAAGTGGAGAAATATTACAGATAATTTATATAGTTCTAGTATTTTGTAGTTTGAATCCGGCTAAGTCTTGCTCTGAAAACCAGATGTGGAGAGAACACGCACACCTGGCAGTGTGTGCTGGCCTGGAGCTCTGGGCCCTTAAATCACTGCTGCTTCCTCATGGGAGAACATACATCTGCTCAGCAAAGCTTCTAATTATAAATGCTGGTCATGCAATATGTGACCATACTTTGCAAATTTGTTACCAGCTCGGACTTCTCCAGAGCCTTCAGGATCAAAAGGGAGGCCATGGCACGTCCTTCTGGTTTTGGCTTCATCAGGGGCAGTTGAAAGGATCTTTGGGAATTCAGAATTACCTCTCAGTGATTGTTTCTCCAAAAAAAAAAAAAAGAATAAAAATTTCCTGTCAATCCCAGAAACCTGACTGGTGATCAGATATAGCTTGTGTTTTGTTTATAAAATAGGCAAGTTGTTCTGACTCCTGGAATTCCAGTTCCTTCTTTAGTTCTTCTTTCTTGCAGTAGCTGAACCGTAATTAAATACACTGGAAAAAAAGGAGTGTTTTATCCATTATAGCTGCCATGTGGCCTTATTACTGATGTTTTTTATTAGCTGAGGTGGCTGCATACATGGTCACTTTGAAAAAGAAACTGAGAGCTGGATGAAGAGGAGAGTGATTCTGATGTCTGTATGGAGCTCTGAGTCTTTGTCTTTAAATAGAAAAATGCGTAATCCTCAGAAACTGTCTTTCCACTAAGTCTGTTTGGCAGATGTATGCATATATGTTATTAAACAGATACAGACTCCTGTCACTTTTAAAATAGAATGGCGGTGTTTGGTCTCAGGCTTGCCTAGTTGTGAACACAGATTTAGGGACAGTGAAGCTTTGCAAAATTACCAGTGTTTCCTTCAGAATTGGTAGAAAAAAGAAAGTACCGGGGCATCCAGGCTTGCATTCCATGGTTAATATTCCTCCTCAGGACTGGAGTTGTAAAATTGTCCCTCATGGCTATTGTTGGCCTTCTCCATGCATTGCTCCCAGTACTCTTGTATTGGTTCTGCTGGAAAATTAGGCAGGAATCAAGAATGTTAATGCTGTGGGTATGTTTCAGATCTGTACTGAATTCTGTCTGTCAGAGATCTTGACTCTATAATGGAGCCTTATATTTGGGAAAATGGATTTTAACTGGATGCAAGACGTCATGCTCAGATTGGTCCTGCTGCCTCGGTTTCATGTCTGGCAGTGTCTGCTGCATGAACTGATAGGGTTTTTTTTTGCATGTGGAAGTAGAGACACAGTCACAGTCAATCACACTGACCCCACAGTAGTCAGTGTTTGAGCTGGACCGTTTCAAGTCCTTCCAAGCAACATTTTTCTGAATCTGTGGATCTGAGTCCTTTGAGAGTGTTGTCAACAGGTAGAGAGATGGTACTTGAAAGATAAGAGGCACTGGCCTTCCGTACCTGCTATCTGCTTGATGGTTGAAGTAGAAAGGTATATACTTGTTTCCATGAAGTGTTTGGGATAACTGGGTACTTGTGAGACTCTAGCAGACTGCTAGAACCTGTGAGGAGATTACTGAGAAGATGAAGCCTCATTCTTCACAGTTTTGCATAATGGTGGAAAGAGACAAGATGAATAAACTGAACCTGGTGAGATTCAGGCTGGATAAAGGGAGAAACTTTATAGTGATGAGTACTTTGAAGCGGTGGGACAGGATACCCAGAGACTTTGTGCAGTCTACCTGGAGGTTTTAAGAGGTGTCAGGATAAAGCTCTGGACAGACAGGTTTGACCTCAGAGCTGACTGTGCTTTGAGGAGAAGGCTCACATAGAGACCTCATGAGGTCCTTTCCACCCCGAGCTTTTCTATGATCTTCTGTGACTTCCTAGGAAATTATGTTCTTCAAGGACTGGAGTAAGCATGTTTCTTGAAAGACGCAACACTGCCAAGTCTGTGGCATAATGATTTCTGAGCATGTGGATGTGCAAGGAAACTGTGTTTTCTCATCAGGGGCCTTTGGCTCTTTTTGCACAAGGTACTTGTAAGAGTACAATTTTTTTTTTTTTTCACTCTTTGTCTACCTTTCTAGTGAGGAGACATGGATTCTACCACCCTGCTACCCTGGCTGCTTCTTTAGGTGGGGGGGTGTCAGATGGGCTGTGTGGTTGTAAAACCCTTTTGGGACTGAGCAGAGCTGAACTCAGAGGTCTTTAAGATGTCTAATCTCAATGGAACACCACCTATTCTAGCTTGGAAGACCTGATATTAACTATGGAAAGCCTTTAAAAGAGACCACAGAAAGCTGTGTAGCACACTGTATGAAATGTTGGTGTGCTGGCTAAATAAACGGATAATATAACTGGAGTTCCTTTTGATACTTGGTGAAATGTGACATCATCTTGAATTGGCTGCTGTTTCATGATCACATTTTGTTACTGCTTGAGAACTGTGTTTGGGAGACCAAACTGGAATGCCAGTATGAGACCTGGCTTCTTTTTTTTTCAGTATGGTCTTTGGCAACTTGGTTGGGAAATGATAGTGTCTGCTTCTTACTTAAACCAGACAGAGTTAAGTGTCTGAATAGTCTTACAGGACCTATTGCTTTTACTGTACTTTTCCCTCATGAACTGGCTTTTATCTGACTGTGTGCTCTGAAATGTGGACTCTCTGTTACTGTGAGGTTTGAAGCTCTTATCACTGAAGTGGTTGCCTTGACAGCCTTCCTGTACGCAACAAATGAAACAGTTTTCCACGTATCACTGGTCTGGAAACCACTGAGGAAACCTCTTTGTATTTTGCAGTCTGCCTGTGTAGTGAGGTCTTTCAGTTCATTTTCAAAACACATCTTTACTTGGATGTAGGTAGGGGCAAAAGGTACTCAGAAAACTTTGTGTTGGCTGTTTAGAATAAAGTTTGAAGTCTGAAGCACTGCATATTCCTCCGTTGGTCCTGTATGTTCAGTTGAATTGAAATGTAATATCCACCAGAAAATCCTAAATGAGTGTGTTGAAAACACATAAGTGTTTTCGTTTTTTTTTTTTTTTTTTTTTTCCCCCCAGTTTTCCTTGTCTTTCTGGGTGACATTTGGGCAACTCAGCAATTAGGCACATGGATTTTTTGTGGTTACGGGATCATTTATCTCCACTTACTCTTCCTGTAGAATCAAGTTGCACTAGCAAAAAAAAAGATGCTTTTTTTGAATTGCAAGTCATAGCTGTATCCTCCTTTCTGTTTGTGTGGAGCTTGCTTGTTGAGTTCTATACCATCAGCTGGAAAAGACAGTGCCTTTCTGTTACATCTTGTATTCACCTGCGGTCACTGCTTTCAGAAGTGAGTCTGTTCCTCTGTACTTCTCTTGACTTATTCAGAAGAAGAAATACAATGAAATATTTTTGTCTTTGCGCAGCAGACTGCTTTTGGTGGTTGTCAGACTCTTAGTGCCTGTGGAGAAGGGGGCAAAGGATGTGGAGAATGTGGTAGGATGAAGCAGGTCAAAATGCTTGTGCTCTTAGTTGGCTAAATGGGTTTCATTCAGGTATTGACAAATGAAGTCTCAGGTCACAAGGGAAAGGCAGAAAGTAGGCATTGGAAGGATAGAAACAAACTCAGTTGTAAATACGTTAATTACCATGAGCAACAATACTAACTTTTTTTATACTGAGCATTCCACTTGATGAATTTTGCACTGCTAGATTTCTATATGGGATCAGAGAAAAAGCTTGGAGGATGTGTTAAACTTCAGTGCTGTTTTCTCTCTGATTTTTGTCATGCTGGGGAAAATAAGAATTGAATGAATGAACTAGGCATCTCTGTGTCCAAGTAATGCTTTCAGCTCTGCTACTTGCTCTTGGTGACTGGCTTTGGCAGGACCCATCAGACGCACATACCTTAATGAGGTGATTCTGGCTTTTTGAGTTGGTTTTGGTTAAAGGAGTCTGTGATGCTCGGTGCTCCTTGAAATCAGTCTGCTTAGGTAGGGATCTCAGACCAAGATCCTAGACTGTGAATATGTGGCTCAATACCTGATTGTACCCCTTGTCTTTGGTGTTAGAACTTGTGAGATTTTCAGTGCTGTGGGATTGTTACTGTAAGGTCAATGCTGGGAGACTGAAGCAGAGCTGACTAGTTTGGCCTATCTACGCAGTATGCTACTGGCTGGCACTTTCCTTACTTGAAAACCTGACCTGTAGCTTTAGAAATACTTTAAGACATCATTGTTTTCCTCAGTTTTATTTCTGCCACATTTTCTTTTCAGCTGTTGTGTATCTACACTGTGAAAATTAACTTTATTTTTTCCCAGTCTCATTTGGTTAGTTTTCAGCCACACTGTGCCCATGCTGTGTCATAGCGTGGATTCTGTGCATAAAGAAGAAGGGGTGTGTGGCAGCAGGAGATGGAAGTGAAGCCTGGAGTGCCCCTCTGCTGGATTCCTGCCCAGTGCTGGCAGCTACGTAAGCATGGCTCAGCGCAATAATTAAGGAAACAGGAAGCAGGGACTTACCACAAAACGATGAGTCCCAAGGTGGACTTGTTAGAGCTCCACAGCTCTCTATATGCTCTGTTTAAGTATGCATCTTGCTTTTCTGATACACAGAAACTATTTCTTAGGGTTTCTGATTGTTTACTGAGTGGGCGTTAGGCCTTTTGCATGAGTGAAGCAGAAAGGCACTAAAACAGACAAGTTCTGGCCCTGTCCTGTGCAGCGACAAGACGAGGAGAATTGATAGGACTGCTGAAAAGACCCAAAGCTACACACACTGGCTCAGCATTGATACTGTGGGCTCACCTCGGCTTTTATCACTGTCCATCTGTGCCCATGCAGCTGCAAGTCAGCTCTAACTTTGTCAGTTTATACCAGAGCCAAATTAATACCTGTGTGGGGGTCATTTTTGGTTATTCAGCAGTACATCAGCACTAGTCAGATGGCTGCTGTGTTGCCCACAGCTGACAGGCCAAGGGGAGGTTTCACAGTGCAGTTTGTGGCTGGATGGGGGCCGGGGCTTCCTTCTGGCATGGCAGCACCCATGTTAGCATCCATGGGGCCATGCAAAACATTGATCTGAAGCAGGGAACTGGTTCAGCAGGCAGCAGCTGGCTTTATGTAGGATTCAGCTTTCATGCTTCATTAAAGTGAGCCCCGCCATTACAGCTAAAAATCCTTCTACTTAGTAATAACAGACTCTCATTTTGTTTGGTTTCATATTTAGTTGCCAGTGCTGGCAATGTTGGAAGCTGCTTGTGGTTGCTGTGGTCTGCTTGGAGCTCTTCTCTCCCGGGTTGTCCTCCCACTCTTAATGCTGCCTTCTTCCCAGGATACTGCTGTGTAAGAAGAGCTTACCCAGGACAGCCATAGCAATGTTGGTATTAGTTGTGTCAACACAGGTATCACCCACCAAAAATGCATTTTTTTTTTTCCATCACTGCAATTAAAAATAACACACTAGGTAAGAATTTTCAAGGGAGAAAAACTGAAAACAGTATTTCACTGTCCTGTGCAAAGCAAAGCTCCAGTTTTTCATAAAGATTTCTGACTGAAAATATTGCCTGTGCTGCTACCACAACAGATACTGTTTTAGCACTGACAAAAATATGGGGGTGACAGGCAATCACAGAATAGACCACGCTCATCCTTGTAGGTTTAACATATCCGTATCTGCAACTGCAGCTTGCTTGTTGAGACTGAAACAAAAGGATTATTACAGCTCTTTCCCAGAAACTGTCTTTAGCTTAAGGTTTCTTTAAGTGGCAAAACCTGGGTGTTGTGGGTGCTTTTTTTGCTTGCTGGGGCATACAAATTTCCCTTATTACTATTCTGTTATCAATGCAGTCCCTTGGTGCAGTGCCTTTATGTGGATTTGAAGAAGTCTTTCCCTTTGATATGCCTAAGTATTATTAATTCTCTGTTGTAATTAATGGAGGCTTTGTTTTTCTCCTGCAGTCTTTATAAAAAGATTTCAGGGCCTTTTGTAAATGTTAAGCAATTTGAAATGTGGCAGAGGCTGGTGAGTTGTGTGTGTGGTTCATCTCTAGAAAGGAGACAAAGAGTCTCAGTGTATCTCTGTGCACTGTGCTTGGGGATGGTTTGACACGTGCCAGTGCAACAGTCTTCTTGGAAATGACCAGTTTTTGCAAAACTCTCTTTTTTTTTGATGTTGGCTGCCCCATCAGGAGGAATTGTCTGGTGTGCATGTGCCACTGGTCTGCACGGAGTACCAATGGAGTTTTATACTGTCTTCCCAGTTTGTGTGAAATTATCCAAACTCTCAGGATATGAATTGGAGGCAGGAGAGTGGCTGGTTGAAAAAGTGCCCCTGGTTCTGGTTGTGTCTCTGTGAAGAGCAGTAAGACTTTAGGAGCACAAGAAGAGCTTTCTGCGCAGTGTTGGTTGTACAGTCCATGCACGTTTCCCTTCTGCGTGCTGCTCGTACCAAAGAGGATGACAGTTACTTGAACAAGTCGTGAATAGTAGAGCCAAGAGTAACAAAGCAGCGTAATAGCTTCCAAAGTTAGGGTTTAATCATGAGATAAAAGTATAGAATGTAAAAGCTGTGGTCCAGCAGTGCTGAGGAGCCAGCTCAGAGCTGGTTGAGTTAGAAGGAAAGCACTGTACCCAGAGCCCTGTGATGGTTCTGTGGCAGCTGCTGCTTTCTGTGGGGGTGACTGAGCCCTGCAGTCAGAAATAACCAGGGCTAAAATTAAGTAGCATTTGCTTTTGTGAGAAGCTGAAGCTTGTGGTCAACTTTTGAATAGCAAAGCTAGTAAAGATTTAAGAGGTGAACTGCGCTGTGCCCTAAATATATATATATTTTCATTAGACTAGAATTAAGTTGAAGGTTAAAAGGATGAAATTGTTGCCATCAGTTTGCTCCTTCTTAAAAATGAAAAAGCAGAGACTTTTTTCAGTGCTTCTGCTGACTTTAAAGGTCATTTCTCTACTGTGAGAGAAGCTTGACAGCCGTGGTGGTACTCCCAGCCTCCTGCAGCTGATTGCTGCTGTTCTGTGCAGTTTGCGTTTAATCCTGTGGACCAGCACAGCCTTCCTGGCTTACAGATGTAGTGCTGCTTTGCATGTGTGTATGCAATCTGCTCGTTATATTAATTTTTTGGGAAGGCCAGCGCAGCTCCCACCATGACAAAATTGTGTTGACTGCTGGTACTGCCAGGGACTGTTAAAACATCAGAGTGCTGCCAGGAGCCCTTGCTGCTTTCCAGGGGAATAGTAGAGAAGTGACCTTTTTCTTTTGAATTTGAATTTCTGGATGAGGGAGATACTTGGGGCTTTGGCTGAATGCCTTGGCTACTTGCCCATCCCTCGTTGCATTTGGACTTTGCTAGTGCTGGCTGCCACGGACCCAAAAGAAATGGGAGGACTAGCCTGCTAGTTGAGCATCAGCTCAGAGAGGGGATCCTAAGCCAGACATCTGGGAGGAATCCCAGCTAGTTCTGCCAGAACTCTTTCCAAGGCACTGTCTTTCTGGACCTATATTTACACCTTGATTGCCCTGTGCAGGTTCACAACGCAGTCATTAGACTGACAGCCAGTGTTACTTTAAGGCTGTAACAATTTAGCAGAGCTTGTACTAGGAATCAAGGTGAGGCACACTTTCTGTGGTCGGGGGACCATGTCTTGGGTGCTAGGGCAGCTCACAGGAGATCTGGCTGAGTGATGTCTGTTGTGGCATGCTGTGCTGGTGAATCAAACAGACCGGCCTGGAGTGGAGAATGGGTCTACTGGGCTAAGCAGTCACAATCCCTGTCTGTGCTCCATCCCCTGCCTCTGCTGTTGTCCTCTACTGCAGGTTTTCTGACTCCCTTGTAAAATGGAATTACTGGGCTTTAGAGAAAGATGTTTGATGCAGATCTCACTGAGAGAACAGACAAAGAATTACTCCAGTGCAACAGAAGAAAACATTTATTGCAGGAAAGGGCAGAGGAAAGGAAGAAGACCTGTGAATCAGCAGGTTGATAGCTGGCGAGGAACTGCAGCAGAAGCTGGTGTGTAAGTCCAGCTCTGATTTACCACTAAAATGTGCTCTTGCATGAGCAACTCCTTTCTTTACTGTAAATATAAACCTTACAATAAAAATACCATTGTTGGTAAATTGCAGAGGCTAGTGATTGCCAATCTAGCCACAGGAAACTCTTTGCAGAGAAAATGCCCCAAATGCTATTTGTGAAGGACTGTTACTATCCTTGCTGCAACCAGCAGCTAGCCACGCCAGGCACTCAGCCATCTGCAAAACTGACAGGGACAGGGAGGATTCCTTGCTGGGAGCTAGTATCAGGGTGCCTGTTCCCTTCTCCTGGCGCCTTCCTCCACCTGACAGCTGGGAGCTATCTGAGTGCCTGCTCCTATATCACTGGGCCTGAATTAACGAGGCGTTGGCAGCCTTGAGGTGTCAGCCCCTCGTCCAGTTGCTGCTGCCCCTTCAGCACTCAGCCCATCCATGCCATTCGTCTGCGGATGCATGCGACAGACCTCTGGGTGCTGGAAGGGCCGACATGGCAGGGCTCCTGTGTAAGCGGCGCAAAAAGGGAGGTATGTGAGATTACATTTCCAGCAAGAATCTTTTTCTAAGCTAAGGAGGTGGCATACAGGCTCCACATAACTAGGATTCTCTGGGCAGCGGGCTTTGGGAAGCTTACTACTGATGCAGCAGGGAAGGATGTTCTGGTGCTCTTGTGGCAGAGCCTCACTGGGTCTGAAGGCAAGCATAAGGATTTTATGTGGCTTTCCATAGGGGGTGTTGAGGTAGGGGGCTTAGTGTACACATCCGTGTTGATATTTTTTTGTTGTTGTTTACTAAATTGTTTAGGAACAAGATATTTGTGTTAGGAATGGTTCTTTTTGATATTTAAAGAAGAATAAGCAAGTATGTCATAATGGAACTCTTGGGGATAAAAACAGTTCATCTGTGTTTGAAAGTTTTATGTCTTGAGGTGCATGCAGTAATTTGTTTCTATAGCATATAGTGTGCACTCATGGCCCTGAGGAGCTTAGAAAATCTCTTCTGCATTTGTAGAACATTAGGTACACCAGTGTCCTGACCTTACTGAACACTTGACATTCACAGATCTCAGAAGTGCTGTAGGAATGAAAAGAAAGGTAAAGAAGCATGATTTTAAGTGAAATTCAGGCTCTTATAGTCATAAGAAGGCTTTAAAAATATTCACCTCTGTTATCCAGTTTCCACATAGTTTTTCTTGTGCCTTCTTGTGACCGTATTCGTGTTGGCAGGTCCTGTAGGATCTGCTCAAGGGAGGAAGCTCTAGTTGCATGAAAGCAGGGCAGGATAGGGCATGCTTTGAAAGCACTTTGGCCTGGTGACTGATGCCACTTAGCTTGCTGACCTTTGGACAGCTTTCCCAAACTAAGGATGAATGCACAAAGGGGCAATTAAATGTTTATTTAACAATTATGCTTAACCAGGTGATTAAGTCTCAACCTGCTGAAGCTGTGTTCAGTTTGCAGTTATGAACTTTATTCTGCTCCCCTTGCAAAAGGTGTGCAGTGTAGAGAGCAGACCATGCACAAATGCTTTTAGCCAGTGCTTACACAGAACTGTCACTTAACGAATGAGTTATTGCAGTCTCTTTGTATCTCCTGCTTCAGATGCATGTATTTGTAAAGGTTCACTTTAAGCAGTTGTTTTCTGAGTTTAGGAGGAGATAGACCTCAGAGAGCATAAAAGTTCTACAGCTCTGCTAGTGCTTTTCCTGCTGTTAAGCCCTATGATACTAAGCAACTGGTATTTCTGCACAAGTTCAGTTCTTCCCATGTGACAATATGTAAGAAGGTATTTTAATATCTTTCTTAATTATGCAGGGTATGGTACTGACTTTCCAAACTGAGAACTGTATGGGAGCGTGAAAGATTCCAAATTTGTGTTCACCAGACCACGCTACATCTGGCAGTGCAAGAATTAAATATATTTTCATCATTTTATAGGATTCTCTGAGGCTTTTAATGAGGCCGTTAGCAAACGGTAACTCTTGGTGTTCTGCAGTTGAAAAAAGTGGAGATGAGTGGTGGTAGTACTATCAGAAAATGAGTTAGATTTTACAGTTAGCTGTCTGCTCTAGATCTGACATTTGCAACTCATACCCCTTCCTTCTGGAGAAACAAGCAGTCAGTATTATATTTACCACAGAACTGAGTTTCTTGCATAATACTTTCAGCTGGTAGACTGGTGATATAAGAAGCTATAGTGGATGTTCCTTGGATTTTATTTTCCACTGCAGCTGCAGTTCTTCATTCTGTAAATTTTAGGTTCATTTTGAAATGAATCTACAAGATGTTTGCTCCTATGTCTCTTCTACCCCTGCGTATTTGCAAACTTCACATTTATTTCAGTCTTTCTATTTTTTTCCTTCTCCTCAGTGAGTGACCTGCAAGAAGAAGGTAAAAATGCTATTAATTCACCAATGAACCCAAGTGCTGTGGACATCCATCCAGAAGATACTCTCTTAGGTATGGTATGCTATGGAACTTTATGCAGTTACTAGTGAAGGCGGCCACTGTGACCAATACTGATTGCTTTACTGTTGATTACAGATTGTTCAGTTGAAACTGAGACAACTGAGAACTGTTGTATGTCAGTTGTTGACTAGAAACTAGAAAGGCTAAAATGGAATTTAAAAAGCAACACCAGCTGTGGAGCTATTCGTAAAGTAGATAGTTTATAGGAAAATTGACTTGCTCGATGAATTTGCAGAGGACTTTCATTCTTCTGTGGTCACCTGGAAAGCAAACAAAATTGCAATTTTGCCAAGAATTAGATGGAAAGTAGTGCTGGAACTGTCTGCTTAAGAGTTGCTTCAGTTTCATCAACCCATGGTCCAAGGGCACCTCATTCTTTATTTTTCCTCACAGACATTTTCCTTTGGTAAAGAAATATGTTACCACGTATAAATGGGGAACTGAAGGATCAGCTCACAGAAAGTCTGTAGCAGAAGAGTGTGTTGTGGTTCCTATGGAACCATTAAACTGCTTAAGTGCCTTGACTCAGAGTATGTGCTTCACTGTCCTTAACCTCTGGATTTCATGCTCTTGGTTTAGTTACTTCTGCCACTTTGTAAGTGATGGTGCAACAAAATGGGATCTGATAATGAAGAGATCAGCATTTATGATGCTGAAATCAGAAATTAAATATGGTAGGGATGAAAATATGTAAAGCAAGAAATGCTTTGTAGAAAGAATTCAGAAGAAGTGTATAGTATATCATATAGAAGTATTCAAATTCTAGTTCTCCTCCACACCAAGTCTCTTAAAGAGTAGCAACATAATGGAATAGAAATAAGAAGTGTTTAAAACTTACTGGAGGAAATCATTTTTTATCCTTTTGTGACAACATGTCTCTTAGTGTACAAAATTAGTTGAGGCAAGCTATCGTGGAGGCAAATATTAAAACCAGTTCTGATGACCTCTCATGCAAAGCATGACAACTGGTGGTCCTTAAGCAAAATTAAACAAAACTATAACTAAAAACAAACAAACAAAAAAAACCAAACCAAAACAAAAAACTGTGGTGAACGGTGTACTATTATGGGTCAAATCTTGTACAGGATTTCAGTTAGCAGCTTTCTGGGTGTGTAATGGGTGTCACTTCCTTACAACTAGACTTCTTCACTCATCCGAGGGAGTAATGGGGAAGTAAAGGAATGGGGGAAAAAAAGCAACAGAAGAAAATCATGTTTCTCTGTAGGTTTTTGGAAATTTATGCTGTGTGTGGATAGAAGGGCCTTATTTATTTATTTATTTATAATAAAGAATAGGAACACTGTGAAATACTGAACTCAAATGTCTGAGAATAGCCTAAGGTAACACAGTTAGAAGGTATAGTTTATCTCGTAACTATGAAATGTGAGTATTATATTTGTCATCTGAGAGTAATGAAGTCTAGCGCTGTAGGACTGGAGTTACTGTAAGACTACCTGTTGGCTAGGAAAGGACCAGAATGCTGCTGTAAGAACAAGGCACTGAAGATGGATCATTGTTAGATTTTAAAGAGTTCTTTTATCCAAATTAGCAATGACCTGATCTGTGGTCATAGCAAACACCCATTCTCCTTTGTTGTCAGGAAGGAAGGAATTGGGAAATCAAACAGAAAATAGAATTCTATATTACTTCTTGAGATAAATCTGTGGATTCTGTTGATAATGTAGTAGGCAGTGTTTGCTATCTGCTTGAACAGATTAACCTAGAGCACAACAGTGGATTAACTACTAAATGAGAGGTGCAGGGAGAGGTCTTCTACTTGAAAACATGCAGCAAAATTTAAAATACAAGCCTTGCTCCAGATGTTTCTGAAATATTAATATCCATATCTACATGAACATTTATACATACATGTGATGTATCTGTCCACACATGCTTTTGTGAAGATAATTCTGCCACAGGGTGGCTAGTTGTTATCCTTACTGAGCTTATGCTGATTTTGCTAGCAGTTGTTCTCAGTATTGAGTCATCCATTCTAAATGTTAATCTTTACATTCTTGCCTCTTGTGGTTGACTTGCTGACCATTGGAGAGCATCTGTCACATCTTTGCATCTCACAGTAGTGGAAGAAATAGACTGTTCACATGAAAAATATACTTTATGTTCCTCCTCCAAACCTAAGTTGAACTGATTTAAATTCAGGTCATTTTCATTTCCCAGAAGTTAAGTAGTTCTTATACCCAGGGTCATATGCATGTGACCCTTGCTGTGTGCCAGGTTTCAGGGAAGCAATGTGGAGACACAAACTGTCAACCCAGGTCTCAGCAGCTGTAGTGTCATAAGCTTGCTTTGCTTTTCAGGGAAGTATAATTTAGGAAGAGTCTTTTTTTTTTTTTTAACTGAC